>BMAO01020373.1:0-114648 GCA_019973975.1 Trichonephila clavata
TTTCAAACTGTACGTCTAATAGTTTAAAATAGAAATAATTATTTATATCTGCCCTTAACACCCCTTGGGGATCAATTTTTCCCAAACCCGTTTTGTAGCGGATATTTACTCCATGAAAGAAACATTCCTACCAATTTTCAAGCAGGGAGGTGAAGTAGTTTAAAAACGAAAATATTTATCTAGTACGCCACTAAATCCGCCGCAACGCCATTTAGAAGTCTGTTTTCACAAAACCTTCTTATGGCTGATCTCTACTCTATGAAAGAAATCTACTTATCAAATATAAAAACTATGCGTCTAATAGTTTAAAAATGGAAATAATCATCTATAACGCCCCTTAAGTCCCGCAACGCCACTTGAGGGCAATTTTCACGAAACCCATTTTGTAGCGTATCTCTACCCTATGAGAGGAATCTACTTACTAAGTTTCAAGACTGTACGTCTAATAACTTAAAAATCGGAATTTCTAACGCCCCTTAAACCCCCGCACCCGCAAACAATTGCTGCTAATTTGAAATTACAAACAGACACTTCAATTTTATTTATTTGTATAGATATAGATTGGGATTATAATAACTATTGTTTAAATGTGACTAAAAATGTAAATAAAAAAAAAAAAGAAAGGATTAAAACCAACCGTAAAACTTATCAATTTTTTGTTTCTTGCATTGCTTTTTGCTTATGAAGCCTTGATTTATTATTTTTAAAAGTGCATCCGAAACAGCCGATGCTCTACTTAACTGAACAGTGTGAGATAACTATCATAAAAAAAAATTATGGCACGTGTCAGCGTATTATCATGTGCGCGTAAATTTATTATGTCTCATGAAGAGCATCGGTCGCCAGTAAACAAAACAACGACTTCATTAGCTCAGCTTGGCGTTCATCTTGGCATTCAGTTTCACGTTCACCCGTATAGTTTCCGTTCCCGTAAGAATACGGGAATAAAATATAGCCTATGTTACTCCCCGTTAATGTAGCTTTCCATTAGTGAAAGAATTTTTAAAATCGCACCAGCCGTTTCCGAGATTAGCCGGAACAAACAGACAGACAGACAGACAGATAGACAGACAGACAGACAGACAGACAAAAATTTTAAAAATTGGTTTTTTGTTATGAGTACCGTATATACTTTTAGTGCATTAAGTAAAAAGCTGCTAATTTGAAATTACAAACAGACACTTCAATTTTATTTATTTGTATAGATAATCTTTGCATTTCTTTGGAATAATAATCTATTTTTTTTACATTACAAATATAGATAACAAATACTCATTTAAAAAGAATTAAAAGAGCAGACGTTTTTGAAGTTTTTAATTCTCGACCATTTTCGATGATTAAAAACATCATCGATTTGTTTCAGCTCATATTAATATTAATTTTTCTAGTGGAGTTTTGAGATCGATTATGATAAAAAGAAGAAAACATTTATTTCTTTTTCCACAGTTTACTTATTCCTGTAATGTGTGCATGTAAATTTATTGTTATGATTATTCTTTTTTTTTATTTATTCTTCGTTATCATTAAATTAATTTGGATTGCAGTCGTTATATTCGCATTGCATGGTTTTTAAAGAGAAAGAATTATGGATTTATTAGTTTTCCAACTAAGATTAGATTATCGTTTGGTAATCTGCCTTTTTGAAAAGAATTAGTTTTTTTCCCTCTTACTTTCTTGCAGTTATCTCAAATGGTATTAACAAGCAGCATTATTTAAAGATATTTCTATAAATTGAATTTTTTTTTAAATTTTATTTCTGTTCGAAAGAATCATTTAACGTGGTTTTTGAATCGGTTAAAGAAGTGCATTTTTTATTTATTCCCTGTAAACAGACCAGAAGGACCTACACTTCAGTTTTCGCGTCAGGTTTATTACCTAAAGATGAAAATAAAACAAAAATAACGTGCGTATAATCTTGGCTAATTTTTGAAAAAATCGATCGACAATACCTTATTTATATATCGATAAAAGTTTTCACAATACGTTACGATCTGAATAACAACTTAAAAATGTGAATATAAAAATAATACTTTCAAATTAACTACAAAAAAGGAATAATACTGTATATAAGAATTAAGAGCAATAATTAAGAACTTTAAAGAAAATTCTTTTTTACTAATGTTTTATGTTTCCAAATATATAATTACTAATGAAAACTTTTTCAATATGTATTTTTTTCTTACAAATAAAATATTAATTAATTGAGACTTACTCTGTTCCGTCTTCTACTCTATACGCTTTTTCTTTTGAAGTGCTGTTTCTTTTTTTTTTTTTTTTTTTGGAATATCTAAACCAGCGATATTCAACCTGCGGCCCAGTGGGCATTTATGAGTGCCCGGTCATGACCCATTGATGTCAGACATTCAATAATGTGAAACAATGTATTAAAAGTATAATGAATGTATTCAAAAAATTTTTGTTGTCTGGGAAAATTGTTCTTTATGACATTTTTGTTTGATATTTTTTTATCAATATAAAGCTTCCAAATTACGTTTATGAAGTAACATTTTTAATTTTCCATTCTTTGACTTTTTTGCATCAAATGGGCCCAGACTTCTTGCAAAATATGGTTCAATAATTAACTTTTCTGTTTTGACGTTAGATCCATAAATGTTATTTTCTGCTAAAACTTTAAAGGATTTTGAGTCGCAATCACTCAGAAGGGAAACAAATCTCATTTAGCATTCATGAGTTGATTGCCTCCTGATCATTAGGGCAGCGCGTATCTCCATTGTTCCTGATGTAACATTAACATTCTTGTCATACTCGCCAGCATGTTCTTTTTGCCCTTTGTGATATTCCCATAAATCCCACAAACTCTGATAGTACAGTAACAATACTTCTCTTAAAGTAAAATATAAGTCTACTAAGGAGATTGCGGTAGATATGTATAATCCTAAGATATATTGTTAAGAACCAACGTGCGAGACTCAATGACTTCTATGTTTTTTAGAGAAAAATCGACTTTATGTGAGTTTCTGTTGGTGCTTGTCAGAGCATTTCAAGTATTTTTCCTTTGCTTTCTTTTTGATCAATATGTTATGTATGCACTGTGCTGATATTTTTTATCCATTGTCGTAATTTTCAACAATAAAGAAAATTTCTCAAGAGCATCATGGTTTCTGTTTATAGAAACTAACGCACTAACCAGATTGCTATTTATATGAAGCGAGCTTTTTCCCTCCATTTGAAAATTTGAGTAAACAGTTCCATAACTTTAGTTACAAGATCAGCATAAATGTTACATTTTTAAAGAGTACCCCAAGGAATGCTAGTCTTTGATAGCAACACAGTGCAAAAAGCTTTTGGAAGGAGCTTTCTACAATTAAGAAGCTTGTGTTTTAAAATGTAATTTGTTTCGGGTTGGGAAAATATCATAGTGATGATTGACCTTGGTGTAAGATCTCAATATTGCAGTATTTCATCAAGAATAGGTCAAGTTTCAGATGATTTATGCCGTAGCATATATTTTCAGTGCGATCTTTAGTTTTTCTATTTCTGGCTGTTATAATCATATTTGCTTTTCTCATCAACAAATAAAATCTAAAATTATCATTAGTTCTGAAAAGAACTACTTGTTTCAGTAAAATCAATAAAAAGTTTAAATAATAATATAAAACAAAAATGCACGTGCAAGTCTGAATGAATTCAGTTCAGTTCAATGTTGTACCCTTGAAATATTGTAGAACTGGACAAAACATTATGCTCCAAATAAACTTATATGGAAATGGAAAGTTTCAGAGTTTGAGGGACGATATCAAATTTTTTTTAACACTTTAGAGGAGTTCTTTTGACTTGCACAGAGCACACAATTGAAGAATAGGACCAATTACCTTGTTGTAAAATAATTTCTCTCTGCTTTCGTTATTAGAGAACGTTAGCATGAAATGTGTGGTAGTCTCCAAACACAGCAGAGAAGGAGTGTTTATGAATGTCATACTCTAAAACAGCACGAGGGATATTGGCGATGAACCTCGTAATTGTGATCCACAGCCAAGTGAAGAGGCTGGCACCCACTTCACCAAAATACCACACCACGGAACGAATTAGAGCTGCGACAGAAAAAAAGGGCATCTACACGGCGGGTCTTCAGCGGCACTAGGGCTTGAACTCATACAACGCCGGTCACGAGCTCGTGACTCTGACACACACACAGCGGAAAATCAACTAGTTAAAATGAAAAATAAAAATCACGTGCTAACATTTTCGAGAGATGGTATCTTACTGAAACTTCTGCCAATCCATTGTTTGCCGCTGGAGTGTTTCAGTTTTCACTCACACAAGAAGGGAAATATAATTTTTATATATCCTGCTCTATTTCTTCTTCATTTTTGCTTCTATGTCATCTTTTGATATAGTATTGGAGATTTTCCATTGAAATTAAAGGGATAATATACCAAGAATCTGGAGGACCTTTAGCTAATTTAACAACTTCGATTGATATTTGTGAGGCTGATAAGAGTTCTGGAAGTGTTATTAAGTGGCATTCCGTATAAGAATATGTAAAATCATTTTATACTTGATTATCACGTTTAAACTCTTAAAAATTATGTTTTCGTCTTTATGAATTTAAATGAGGTATAAATCTGTTGTAATGATTCAATTAGCTACCATTTCTCATGGAAAAAAATTCATTTATTTTTTGTGAAGAACTAAATGTGAGTCAGGAATAACTAGTGTATTTAGCGAATTTTATTGCGTTAAATTTGGGACCCGTATCATTTGTATCTTTTTAATCAAAACCATCAAGAAAAATATCCCTCCCCCCACACAATTTTAAGATTTTAAACTGAACTGTCTATTGAAGAGACGCAATTTGAAGAAATTACTTATTTCGTGTAATACTAAAAATAATTTAAATTCAAAAATTTTACCAGAAGCTTAAAGAAATACAAATTTAGGTGGTTGTAACCGAAAAGACGTTCAATGATGTACGCTCAATAGAGAGAAATAGTACATGTTGATTGTTGTTTTGCCCTTATTACAGCTTCCACATTCATTCCCGCTGATAAGTGGATCTCGCAGTTAGAAATATGCACCACTTATGTATATATTTTAGTCGCTTCACTGATCGAGTCTCAAACAGTTTTGTGTAGAGGCTGATGTTGAACATAAAAAGCTTGTTTGTTGTTCTATGAGGGGCTTGCTTATATTTCAGAAACATCCGTCTTGCAATTACATGATCCGCTTTATAAAAAATACAATATGCTACTAGTAAAATAAAGATAAACTTGTCTAACTTCTCTCCCTTCGAAATTTTTATCCTGAAAATTAAAAAATAGTGATTACGCTCGTCTTAAGCAAGTAATTGGAAGTGAATGAGCTGGCGCCAACGTAGACATAACAAAGATAGTCGTTGGAGAGATGACCAGAGTGCTAGCTCTGTCGAGCTTTAAACCTCTCGTCATTGGAAATTTGAGTGACTGTAATGCTATAACTCTTGCCCTATGTTAAATTAAACTACTTTATAAATAAAACAGACTGTTAGAAGATTAAGAAAATATAAAATAAGAATATTAAAAATGCATTAGGTGCTTGAACAAGATAATCGAAATCCGTCAGAGCACCCAAAATAAAAACATTTCAGAATTGTGGTTGGGCGGGGTTACATAGCAAAGAGGAAATTTTGGCTTCAGTTGCGTTCATATTCCTTAAAGTTTGGAAAATTCTCTTTTAAAAAAAGATGCATCAGAACATGTACACAACGGTTCTTTTCAATGAGTATGTGTACCAGAAATGACGTCACTGCTAAATTAAAACAAAAGGAAATTAGAAACCGAAGACAAAACAAATCAGAGAAAGAGAGACATTTTTTTTCTCTCTGAAGGATTATTGAATAAAATAGTTTCCATATAGAAATGATCTTGTCTTTTTTTGCACAACTTATTATTCATTTTTTTCTGCTTGATCGGTCGGTAAAATATTCTTGTTTTTCTTTTCGTCTTTATTCTTGATGCTTAATTTTGGACTTCCATAAAATACGATTTCTCTAAACAGTGGAAATTATTTGCTCAGCGTTCTTATAAGTATTAAGTAACGCCGAATTTCAAAGACAATTTCTATTACAAATGGTTTGTAATTTTTGGAATCCTTGTAGAAAGATTACCACAAACCATTATAAACATTATTGAATAATGAAAAATAATTTTTAAACAAGTTTCGGTCTTATGGTTTTTGAGATGGCAAGAACAAAAAACAATGGATATGAATGATTTCCGAACGGAAAATTTTATTTTCTGTAAAGACACAATAACAGTGTAGGATTTACGCGTTTATGTTTATTCGGCAAAAATTCTTTTGTACCAATGTTTTTTTTAAAAAAAATATGTCTCTTACTTACCTTCCTCTTTACTGGCTCCTATTTTAAACTGTTGAGTTTTGAATTACTTTATTAGAATGATGTCCAAATTCTTTTTTATTGCAATATTGTTTTTAAAAAAGTGTTCGTTTTAAATCAACAACCACACTTCAGTAACGAGGAAAATAGGGAGTGTAGTTTTTTGTTTCGCGACGTATAACATAAGATTGATATATTGGCAGTTTATTAATACCAAATTAGGAGCAATAGATTTCAGAGAATTGAATTCGGTAATGGGAAGATGTTTTTATGAAAAATATTTGCAAATAATTACTCAAAGTTTTTCTTAAAAAAAAGTATGTCTAATTTTATAAAAATCAATGTAAAATTATTGGTAGTAAAAACACCCATTCACAGGTTCTCGTCCTAAAATCTGGATCCTTTTTATGAAGTTCTGCTTCCATCAATAGTTTGTATAGAAATCGAATTTTCAATGTGTTCGAAGTAAAAAAAAAAAAAGAAAATTCACTTCTCTGAATAATTTATTAAACTGCTATTTCCTTATTACTTAGATTAAGTGTGGGTAAGGTTAAAAATGGATATTTTTATTGCATGTAGGACGATTTCTTTTCTTCAATCACCGCAATATTTTCACAGTGCAATTGTGATGACTACTTTAAACACTATCATAGAAAGTTAGCAACTCAAGTGAAAATATTATGGAGATGCTGTAAAAACAAACGTAGAGAACCTCCCCCCCCCCTCTTCCTTCCTGTAACAGCTAGGTCATCGCGATGTTTAATATAGAAATATCTTCTTCATATCCATTTATGTGATGTTTTTATAAAGTTACAAGAGTTAGTTTTCTTTTCCAGACATAGACTTTCATTCGTCACTAATACTTATGTTTCTTAAATATATAAAATCATTAAAAACTGTATATAAAGCACAATTAATTGAGACGTGAAAAAGTTATAACCTTTTAACCAAACCAATAATTATTGGTTTGGTTTAACATATCTGAAGGTTGGTCTATGGCGTGCGTTTCATCTTCTATAACTAGAAGAGGCGAACTTTTGTTTGATGTGTAACATCTTTATTCTCTGTTGCTGGATATTTGTTGGAGTTATTTCGTGAAAAGGGATGGAAATGCGTAACAGGAAGTCGGGGAAGCGCGCGCTGTTTGATTTGACCAATCAGTGCGCTTGGCGGCGTCTTTCCCGTACTCTCGGAGTGAAGTTCTGTTTTTTCTTCTCCTTCATTCAAGAGGGTCCCCCCCCCCGAGCGGTCTAAGCAGTGGGATCTTTGTTTTTGTTTTGTTTTCTCACCTTAGGGTCAGAGAAGAAGCTAAGTCCCTTAGCTGGATCTTGTAAAGATATAACCACGTGGGGTTCAACTCTAGTAGTCATATAGCGGCCAGTCTTTTTTATGTTGTTAAATTTAGCATTTCAAAATATTCGAATTCAAAAACTCGGTTTCGTTTTCTTGACTCTAAATCCCCTTCGCACATACCAGTAAGTATTATTGGACTTCATCCAGGATAAACTTGCGATTCTTACGCTCAATTGTCAAAGTCTCAGGGCTCGTTGTGTATGAAATCTGAGGTTATATTAATATGTGTAAACTATATTAATAATTAAACAAACTGCTAAGCGTCTGACAAAGTTCATTATTCTTAAAAAATACGAATAAGTAATACGGAATAATTCGAATAAATATTTTAGTGTATATCTTTTTCATACTTTGAGGTTAATTCCTGTCTACGTCAATATGATATTTTTAATTGTGATAAAAAAAAACTAAAAAATTAATTACACGGGTAATTTTGATTTTCTCAAAAATTTCTAATATTTAAACATTTACCAAGCAAATTAAATTTTCATGATTTTGTGATTTACAGAGACGGGTAAATCCAGAGTAGAACACGTTCAACGAACACAATTCTCTCACAAACATCAACGGCCTACCCAACTACTGCTTTACCAAATCTATTTGTCAGTCAGGCAACTTAACGATTGTCCACTCATAGTTTTTTTTGAATGATGAACTCACAAGCTCGAAATCAACACAAATCGAAATGTTTCGACAACTAACAGTGGTACTGTTATTAACGCTGTTTTTTAACAGTTTATTAAATACTTTGAACTTTGAAATCACAAGTGTTTGGGTCATATTTTAGTAATCATAATCCTATTGTGTGCGTGTGTTTCCGCTTTCCCACAAATTGAACAAAAATAACTATTTTTGATAAAAAATTTTGCATTACTCCTTGGGATAATTAAATAAAGTTTTAATAAAGATATAATTATTCGATAGAAAATTATTTCCAATCATACCCGATTCATTTTTTTCAGGATTTAAATTACTATTGCGTATTTACCACGATAACATGTCAGATGTTACACATCATATGCCACTATAGTAAGAGAGAGAGAGAGAGAGACTCGTTCCTTTTTTTTTTTGCGAAATGGATCAAATTTTACTCATTATTTTTTTAATATTAATTCGTGGGTACTAGCTCACTTAAAACAGGAGAGAGAGAGAGATATTAGTTAAGAAAATATGATAGTAAACTTTTTTTAACTTTCATTTTTTTTTAATTTTCAAAAAATTTTAGTTTTTGCAAATAAACAGAAAAAAATAAAGGTCGGCGTATAGAAATAGTTTTTAATTACTAATAACATGAATTACCGCGCCAGATGATACCTTGCACTGAATATTTTAAGGAACGATAAATAAAGAAAAGCACAAATATTACGAGAAAAATTCTTTGTTCCTAAATCTAATTATAAATATGAGTAAAGTAAGGTGCGCTAGCTCAGATGTCGTATTTGTCATTGACCGAGATTTAAAATTACGAGATCCGTTGCCAATCAGTGCTAGTAAGAAATGGAAGTAAATAACAAATATGTGTATGCGCGGAAAAATTATTGCGTTTTGAACGGTTTTTATAGCGCGTTTTTCACGTAGTGGAACAAAAGCGCAATTAGGACGCAAATTTTGTCTTCGTCTTCGTTCCATATTTTGTCGTACCTTTTTCTCAGCCAATAAGCAACCAATTGACCTCGGGTTTTCGGCATTGGGTCGCATTTGTGCCCTAGCTGAGCCAAATCATATTTAAATTTTCCCATAGTTTTCCCGAATTTTCCTACAAATTTTCCTGAATTTCGCTAGTTTGCTTTTTTGTAGTGCTGATACAGATTTGTGTCATTATTTCTTTTCAGCTAAATAGTAGTACATTTAGAAGAGTGGTACAGTACACACACTACTTTCTGTTAGTAAAAAGTTCATTAGTTGCATTATTGTAAAATACAACATGTGAAAAACGCGATAAAATTACTTGGCCATGCCAATGATTGATATCTGGTTTTTTTCTTTTGCCGTTGAGAAAACTATGTCTAAAACTGCTTTATTTAGGAAAATGACAAAAACTAATTTTGCTCTTCATTATCTATTTAAAAATTACTTTAAATTTATAATAAAATATCTTTTTTTTGCCTAAATTAATCGAACCTTAAATAAGTAAAAAATTTTGTCTTGTGTGACTATTCCTTATACTTTCAAGTAAATATTAATGATGGGAGTTCTCCAAAACTCTTATTAACAGTTTTTATCATTTCCTATATTAATAATAATAATGCCTATATATTAAATCTTTCCAGAAAACATTTCGTTTCATGCTTTTCTTAAATACTTCTTAAGGGCTTAGAATTTGATTTTTGTTTTTGATTTTCCGAAATATTGTATGTTCACAAATTCAAATACTTAAACTAGTTGTAAAAATTATCACATGATGCTACTCGTTACTTTTTAACAATTTTAACTATATAGCTTCCAAAGTCAAACTAGTGAATTCATTGAAAAGCCCATAAAATGCGCTCTTTAGTGTTATATATATATATATATATATATATATATATATATATATATATATATATATATATATATTATATATATATATATATATATATACTAGCTGTTACCCGCCCGCTTCGCTGGGAATTTCATGATGTTTTATAAATTTTTACTGCTTATATATATGTATAAATTATTGATATATAAGTCCTGCATTAAGAATTCGATTGTATTGAAAAATATACTTATACCTATAACTGTCGCCTGTTGATAAAAAAAAGGGGCAGAACTAATCTAATTTGTGTTTTCTAAAAATCTCTAAAATTGAAGCATAGAATGATGTTTGCTCTTTCGTAACCCAAAAACCAAGTGGATTCCCGCAAAACCAATTTTCGGTGGATCTCTACTCCATAAATTGAACATGCAAGCCAAATTTCAAGTGTAAATCTAACAGAAAAAAAAACAAAAATTTTACTATCAATATCCCCGTAATCCCGCTGAGAGGCGTTTTCCAAGATAACCGCTCTTAGCGGATTTCAACTCAACAAAAGAAAAATGCAAACCAAATTTCATTTTTATAATCCTTGTAGCTCGAAAAAAGTAATTTTTTTCGTCAATACGTCCCAGTAACCCCCTGACCCCCCTCCAGAACTTGATTTGCTTAAAATACATTCTTAGTGGATCCCTATTCAACAAAAGAAACATGCTTAACAAATTTCTAGTATATGGGTCTAACAATTAAAAACATTAATTTTTTTCTGTAACTCCTCTTGACCCCTCGCAAACATCCTTAGGGGTCAATTTTCGTTTCACTCTTTGTTAGAGGAACTCTATTCTATGAAAGGAACATGCCTACCAATTTTCAAGCAGGATGATCAAATAGTTTAAAAATTCAAATATTTATCGATTACGCCTCTTAAACTCCCGAAATTAAACTTGGTAGTTGATATTCGCAAAACCCATTTTGTAGCGGTTCTCTACTTTACGAAAGGAATCTGCTTATCAAATTTCAAGACTCTACGTCTAACAGTTTAAAAATGGGCATAATTGTCTATAACACCACTTCAGGGTCTGTTTTCACAAAACCAATTTTGTAGGGGAATTGCACACTATGAAAGGAATCTGCTTAGCAAAATTTGAAGACTGTGCGTCCAATAAATTAAAAATGAAAAAAAAATTATCAATAACGCCCTTGAACCCCGCAACGCGGCCTAGGGGTCGATTTTCACAAAACACATTTTGTAGTGTATCTCTATCCTATGAGAGGAATCTGCTTACCAAATTTCAAACTGTGCGTCTAATAGTTTAAAAATAGAAATAATTATTTTTATCTGCCCTTAACACCCCGCAACACCCCTTGGGGGTCAATTTTTCCCAAACCTGTTTTGTAGCGGATATTTACTCCATGAAAGAAACATTCCTACCAATTTTCAAGCTGGGAGGTGAAGTAGTTTAAAAACGAAAATATTTATCTCTTACGCCACTTAATCCCCCGCAACGCCATTTAGAGGTCTGTTTTCACAAAACCTTCTTATAGCTGATCTCTACTCTATAAAAGAAATATACTTATCAAATATAAAGACTGTGCGTCGAATAGTTTAAAAATGGAAATAATTACCTATAACGCCCCTTAAGTCCCGCAACGCCACTTGAGGGCAATTTTCACGAAACCCATTTTGTAGCGTATCTCTACCCTATGAGAGGAATGTACTTACTAAGTTTCAAGACTGTACGTCTAATAACTTAAAAATCGGAATTTCTAATGCCCCTTAAACCCCCGCCCCCGCAAACAATTGCTGCTAATTTGAAATTACAAACATACACTTCAATTTTATTTATTTGTATAGATATAGATTGGGATTATAATTAGTATTGTTTAAATGTGATTAAAATGTAAAAAAAAAAAAAAGAAAAGATTAAATCTAACCGTAAAACTTATCAATTTTTTGTTTCTTACATTGCTTTTTGCTTATGAAGCCTTGATTTATTATTTTTAAAAGTGCATCCGAAACAGCCGATGCTCTACTTAACTGAAAAGTGAGATAACTATCATAAAAAAAAATTATGGCACGTGTCAGCGTATTATCATGTGCGCGTAACACTGTTATGTCTCATGAAGAGAGCATCGGTCGCCAGTAACCAAAACAAAGACTTCATTAGCTCAGCTTGGCGTTCATCTTGGCATTCAGTTTCACGTTCACCCGTATAGTTCCCGTTCCCGTAAGAATACGGGAATAAAATATAGCCTATGTTACTCCCCGTTAATGTAGCTTTCCATTAGTGAAAGAATTTTTAAAATCGCACCAGCCGTTTCCGAGATTAGCCGGAACAAACAGACAGACAGACAGACAGACAGACAGACAGACAGACAGACAGACAGACAGACAGACAGACAGACAGACAGACAGACAGACAAAAATTTTAAAAATTGGTTTTTTGTTATGAGTACCGTATAAACTTTTAGTGCATTAAGTAAAAAGCTGCTAATTTAAAATTACAAACAGACACTTCAATTTTATTTATTTGTATATGTAATACGACGATATTGATACAAAAATGTAATGACTTCTTCTAACTCTCTTTAACTGTACCCCGTTAAAATCATTTCCTAGTTCTTTCGCATCTTAATCTAATTGCTCTCACGCCTAATCTTAATCGTAATCTAATTGCTCGCGCGCATAATCTTAATCGTAATCTAATTGCTCATGCGCATAATCGTAATCTTAATCTAATTGCTCGCGCGCATTTACATCCAAACACGACTCCTGTTACAAAAGAGTCGTATGACCTTCACCGCCAGTATAAAAATCGGATCACATGGTTACGCGCCCTTTTTCGCTTCTTGTCTCTTGTCATCATCATGTAGTCTGCTGCAGCTAGTGTTTGTGTATTGTTGTGTGTGTGTCGTCCTTGTCTTGCTTAAATGTTTTCAAGATGTATAATAAACAGATTTAATTAACCTCAAGAATGTTTCTTCAATATCAGTTTAAAGAATCTATTCCAACGAATATCGTCGTATCATTATCGTCGTATTATAGAAGTCGCCAGGATATTTTCCTTTGCGGGAAAGAAGCCATGCCCTAATCAAAATGATTGAGTAATAGTTCCAAAGGCAACGTCGAAAGGTGCAACGCCAACAGAAGAAAGTGTGAGCAAAAAAGTTATATCATCAGCAAACATGTTTAAAAAAAAAGGAAAAAATTGTTCTACTATTCGATTTGTAGTTCTGTCTTCCAATGAAAAAGAATTAAATCTGTTTATTATACATCTTGAAAACATTTAAGCAAGACAAGGACGACACACACACACAACAATACACAAACACTAGCTGCAGCAGACTACATGATGATGACAAAAGACAAGAGAGAAGAAGTGGTGTAACCGTGTGATCCGAGTTTTTATTCTGGCAGTGAAGGTCGTACAACTCTTTTGTAACAGGAGTCGTGATTGGATGTAAATGCGCGCGAGCAATTAGATTACGATTAAGATTATGCGCGCGAGCAATTAGATTACGATTAAGATTAGGCACGCGAGCAATTAGATTAAGATGCGAAAGAACTAGGAAATGATTTAACGGGGTACAGTTAAAGAGAGTTAGAAGTCATTACATATATATATATATACATATATATATGTAATTATATACACACATATATATTATGTATATATATGTATATACAATATATATATACAATACGTATATGTAAACAATGACAAAAATCTTTTGTATATATATGTATACAAAAGAATTTTGTCCTTGTTTACATAGACAAAGTGCCTGGTAATTATGCTATAATTTGTAAATATTTTTGTAATAATATGATAAATGAACACTTTTTAAACAATGAATCTTTTAAAAGATTGGACCTGTCACATAAAGAAATTATATTCGAATTATCGCTATGTATAGAAAATTGGGTGTTTCCATTCATAAGATTAAGTTTCCATACATATTTTTAACACCTAAATTCCATAAAAATCCTGTTAAATTTTGAACTGTAACAAATGGTTTTAAAACTTATATCACTACTGCAGGTAAAATGCTTCATAATATTTTACAAAACTTCATCAATAAACAATGCAATAGAGCTATAATTAAAAATAGTAAAGATATAGATTTTTTTAAAAAAAATAAAATATTAAGTTTATAGTTCTGACTTTGAAGATCTTTTTAATCCCATTAATATAAATGCTATAATTAGGGTAACTTTAGAAAATTATAGTAATTATAACCTTAATATTAATTAATAAAAATTTAGCAGTCTAATAGATTTAGTTTTAAAAGAAAACTACGTTGATTTTAATGGTTTTCTGTGCAAATAAACCAAAGGTTTGCCTCAAGGTGGCCCTACTAGCAATAGTTTGGCTAATTTATATTTACACATTTACGAATATAATTATATTATTAATAATGATTACTTCATTTTAGATACATAGATGACCTAATTATTTTTGGTAAAAATAATAATGTTAACCCCAATATTACTTTTTATCCGAATTATTTAAACCTAATTAAAATTAATAGTAATCCAGTAAAACTAATTACTTGGATGTATCATTGTATTTTAAGGACTATAAATTACATTGCAATGTTTATGATAAAAGAAATGATTTTAATTTTAACATTCTTAAAGTGCCTTACTGGAATTCCAATTTATCTATATCTATATATAGAAATATTATTTTCAATTATATTAATTGTAATAAGGTATTAGTTATTAATTAATAATAGTATTAGTGATAAATTTAACATACATTTAAATTTTAATAACTTTATTAAAAATTGAAAAAACATGGATACCCTCCTAATTTTATAAAATGTTACCTAACAGTTAAATAAAAAATATGTTATTAGTTGTAACAATATGTTATTAGTTATCGAGCCTCAAGCTAAGTAAATTAACAATATTATATTATATTTAATGTTAATTGTATAACTCTGGGAGGTACTTTTATTTTCTATAAACTTTAAAACAAAATTTAGAGTTTTTAAATGTGTATATATATAGTATTAATGTTATTTTATCGAAACTTAATAATTTTATGCATTACTGTTATCGTCCATTGCTCAGGAATATGTTTCGCAGTACTCGCATGGTAAGTCTTTATCTAATAGTTTTAACTTTGATTTTGAAATATTTTAGTAATTATTATAGGCTATAATATCATCGTTTTACATTAATAGATTATGGTTTTATTTATTATAATAGTTAAACTTCTCTAGACATTTCTTACTTTCCCTGTGGCCCAGAACATTGACATATACAGGTGAAGGTTGGGCAAAACTTTGTTTAAACCTGCAATCCTGGTTCCTAAGGCCAGGAGTTTGCTCTAGTACTACTGTGGCTAAGACTATTCTATCATGACTATAGTTATCTTAGGTTTATTTGTATATATACTATTTTTGTATATTTTTGTAATATATATATGTATATATTTATATATACATATATATATATATAGCTAAATCCTCCCAAAAAAGTTAGTTATGCGAGTTAGATGAAAATAGATTCATTTTTTAATATACTTTATAAACCTCATAAAACAACTTTTTCATTCATAAACACTATACACTACAAAAAATAATTATTTGTACTTTTTTTGTTGTAAATTAATATCTATTTTTTATATATCTTTCTCATCAGAAAGAAATATGCCAGGTAAAAAAGACATTGTCCAGGAATACACCGCATTTTCCAGCTTTTTAATAAAATTAATTAATTTTAAGCCTACAAGTAATTTTAAACATACATTATTTTATAAAAAGTGATTTTACGCATACCTTACCACTTGCGTCCTTAAATTTAATTACTAATTAAATCTGTTAATTTTGTTTGAGTTTCTTTGAAAAATTACAACAATTTACTTTTCTCTGTGAGTTAGGCAGCTGGTAAAATTGATTCAAGGACATTGATCACCCCAAAAAAAAAAGGGTTAAAAGAGAGAATAATTTGAATTGTCCAGAGATATCCTAAAAATAGAAGAAAAAAAATGAAATCACAAGAAAAAAAAAATTCTGTTGATAGAAAATGCACTTCACTTTTTAGAGATTATCTTACGAAGAAAATAGCAAAATATTCTTAGTTCCAGGAAAATGTTCGTAAAATGGAGGTCCCTGACTGTATATATATATATATATAAATATATAACACTTACCTAGTTCTCACGTACCTGAATTCGTGATCAGCATTGCTTCTATCGAGTAGCAGATTAAAATTCCAGTACAATTGAAGAGCCACCGTGTAAGGAGGCTGATTCATGTTAAGGGGTCTGAGGGGTGTTAACAATTTTTTTTTTCGAATTTTCGAAAAAAATATATCTTGTTCTTCATTTTTTTCTGAACATTTTGATACTAACCACGTGACAATACTCTAAAAACTTCGAAAGTTATTCAAAAAATTGCAAACAGCAATTTAGTCATAACAACTTTTAAATGGACACATGCCACGCCCATTTATTTTTAAATTTATGCATACCTTTCATTTTTCTGTTTTTAATAAGCCTCATGAAATATTTTAAGCGCTTGAGTTGATCAGAAGGAAGCCTGCAACTCAACACATTCATTCTGCTGTGTTTTGATTCTGTTGTGTTTACTTTAGCACACGTTTTTTTAAAACGCTTATCTAAAGCGAAGATATTTGTTGTTTTATTCTGAAAAAATCGTTGGGCAATGCCCCAAGAAAAGATTTAGAGGAAATAAATATTTAAAGGTAAGTGACTCACATGTTACAGATATGAAAGATACGAGGAAGTGTGTAGAAATGAAAAGTACAAGTAAGTGTGCCGAAATGAAAAATGCTTCTAGTAAAAAACTTTCACGAATTCAGACTTCATTAAAGTCAAATCTTGTTAAGGTAAGTGAAAACTTCAAAGAATATCGTATTTTTGATTTTATTTAAACCTTTAGCTCTATTTTGTCAGTATCATGCTGTTTAAAATGTCATAAACCATTAACAATTAATGAAAAATCCACTCGTGGTTTATGTTCGAATTTTGAAATACATCGTAAAAAATGTGGGAGTATTTGTACCTTTTCAAGCTGTGAAAACATTGGGAATAAAAATAATGCTCCAGAAATTAACAGAAGATCTATTTTAGCAATGGGATGCATAGGTCAAGGTTTAGAGTCATTAAAAACCTTTTGTTCTGTAATGAGTCTTCCTAATCCTGTTGAACAAAAATCATATGATGTTATTAATAATAAACTTTCACTTGTTATGAAGGAAGTCGCCGAAGAAAGCATGAACAGGGCAGCTGTCGAAGAAAATTCTTCGTTACCTGATAACATTTTAACGGTAAGTGGTGATGGGACCTAGAAGACGAGAGGACATTCATCGTTGATTGGAGTATGTACTCTAATGGGGCCGAAACAGGTAAGGTTTTGGATAAGGAAGTGTTGTCCTCATTTTGCAAATGAAGCGACAGTTATAAAGGGGTAAAGTTTGGTATCAAGTACAATAAATGGCAAAGAGCGCATAAGATTTCACGTAGAAAAAATTATTCTGGCTCTGCTGGTAAGATGGAGGTTGACGGGATGTTGAGGATTTTTAATCGATCAGAAAAACTTCACAACCTGAAATATTCGAACAACATAGGAGATGGTGACACAAAAACATTCAATGCCCTTTCTGAAAACAATCCATACGGCGATGACCATCTTATTCAGAAAATAGAATGTGTAGGCCATGTGCAAAAGAGAATGGGTACAAGACTTAGGAAGCTTAAATTAGTATATGGTAAGAAGAAATTATCTGATGGTAAAACTATAGGCGGTAAAGGTAGGTTAACTGATAGTTTAATTGATAAGCTTGCGCATTACTATGGTAATGCTATTCGATGCAATTCTACTAGTGTAAAGGAAATGCGGAAAGCCATTTGGGCTGTTTGGGGTCATTCTTGCAGCACCGATGATGAACCGATGCACTGATTTTGTCCTACAAATCCAAATACATAGTGTAAGTATAATGCCGAAATTAATAATAATTTACAAAATTATAAACACAAACCCTCAGTTGCGAAAGCTGTTCGAGATGTAATTAAGCCTGTATTTGCAGACTTATCTCATCTGGCACTCCTGAAGAAATGCTTAGGAGGTAAGACACAGAATCCTAATGAAAGTTTAAATTCATTAATCTGGAAGTTTTGTCCGAAGACGATTGATTCTAGCCTTCAGATTGCAGAGATTGCTGCAAATCTAGCAACCAGCATTTTTAATGATGGAAATCAAATACTTATTACTATTTTAGAGAAATTTGGCTTAAAAATTAACAAAAATGTTTGTGTGTCCCTGGCTGAACGTGACAATCGTCGAATCTTTACGTCAAGAAAGAGGAGCTCAACGTCATCGTTTGAAGCTCGCAGAGATAAAAAAATTAAAAAGAGTACAGAAATTGAGCTGTTTGAGCAACAGGAAGGCATATCCTATGATCCTGGAGCATTTTAGCATGTAAGTTTTAAAATTTATTTTCTCAAATTCAATTTAAAACTTTAAAGCCTTTTTTCTCAGTTTGTGTTTTTTTCACTTACGCGCATTGCGTTTCAAAAACTATCATATTTTGATGCATAAAACTTTACAGAATTATAAACTCTATCATAATCTTTAAATCCTAGCTATTTATAGTATTACATATTTGTAATTTTTTGAAAAATTTCAAAAAAATTAAATTTTTTGAAAATTTTTTTAAAAATGTACTTTTTTTATTTTTTAAAAATATTATTTTTTATTCTTTTTATATCTAATCGCTACCATCTAATAAGGATATATTTGACTTTATAAATCAACTTATTGCTAGTAATTAGAATTATTATTTCAGAAAATATCATGCGCGTCGTAAAACTTACTATTTGTTTCTTACAAAAATTTTTCTTATATTTATGTGCTTATTTATTTTAAAATTATGATTATATTTTAGACATTTTATACTTTTTTGAAACTTTATTCCTTTATAAAAAATGTGTAAAAGAATCAAATTATTTCATTTTAACCTCAAAGAATTATTTCTAGTCGAAAATTGTTCATATTTTTTGCTCTCGAAACATTTTTAACACCCCTGAGACCCCTTAAAACTTTTGAGGTTCTAAGTCCTCATAGAAGTTTGGAAAATAGGGTATCACCTCAGGTATCATCCTTATCGCTTGACTGGGACTCAAAATTGCAGTCTGTTGCGAATTACCCTGCTGTTGTTTTGAAGTTCTGTTGACAAGTGATGCATCAATAAATAGAAAAATAGTATTAATGTTGAAAAATATGGATATTTGAAATATTTTTTTAATTGTCTCTTGATCTGTAAACAGAGTAATCTGGAAATTAACCTGCTTAAAATATTAGGAGTTTGGGACGAATTCAAAGGTAAGTCTGTGGTTACTTAAAACGAAAAGTTTGGAGCAACACTATTATAGAATCCTAACAGCTATTTTTTCCCTCTTTTTAAATGTGTTGAAGGAAAAACATATAATATGTAATTAAGAGGGCTATTTTTTAAGTAAGGTCCTTTGGCGCGTTTAGTTCCCTAGTTCTCGCGTGCACCACAATAAATCTCTGAGTCACTGAGCTCTCTTTTGCGAGCACACTCGTGTCATTTCCAGTTTTGTAACAGTCGTGTAAGATTCGTTGCGCGTCTTTAAAATGTTTAAGGTGATTGAATCGCACGCCAAGTGTGAGATACGGCATGTTATCCTCTTTTTTTTGACTACGAGAAACATGTCGGCTGCAAACATTCGTCGCCAGATATCAGAAGTGTATGACATTGAAGTAATGAGTGATAGCAAAGTTCGAAAATGGCCAGGAAGTTTAAAGAGGGGCAAAGAAACGTCCATGACGAAGACTGCTCAGGCCGGCCCTCTATAATCACTGATGATTTGATGCAAGCAGTTGAAACAAAAATTAGTGAGAACAAGAGATTCACGATAACCACTCTTCCATTGGAATTTCCCGACGTTTCTCGGTCGGTGGTGTACAAAATTGTGACTGAAGACCTCAACTTTAAGAAATTGTGTTCTCGGTGGGTACTCAGACTACTCACAGCGAAACACAAAGAGAAGAGGTTTACCAGTTCATTGGACTTTTTGATTTGTTACAAGGAAGAAGGGGCTGGCTTTTGTTGAGTCGAATCGTTACTGGAGATGAAACATCCCTTATCACCTCAGAATCAAAGCAACATTCGATAGAATGGTGACACACATCCTCTTCCGTCAAGGTCAAAGCGAAACAAACGCTGTCAAAGCGCAAAATTATGGCAACAGTGTTCTGGGACCGGCGCTTTGTTTTGCTGGTGGACTTAGCGCCACAAGGAATAACTGTCAACTCAGGTGCCTACTGCACAACTCTATGGAAGCTCCGAAGAGCATTGCAAAACAAACGGTGTGGCATACTGTCAAAAGGTGTTTTGCTCCTCCACGGTAACGCAAGACCTCACACTTCTCGAACGACTCGGGACGTAATCGAATCTTTTGGCCGGGAGGTTTTGGACCATGCACCATACAGGTCCCGATCTTGCACCTAACGATTTCCACCTTTTCCGGTACCTCAAACACAGTCTTGGTGGGAAGCGCTTCAGTGACAACGAAGAAGGGAAAGTGGCCTTGAACTCTTGGCTGTTTGACCAGGCGGCAGACTTCTTTGAAGAGGATTTTCAAAACTTAGTTCTAAGATATGACAAGTGCGTTAATAAACTCTGCAACTATGTAGAAAAATAGACAAAAGTATGTACAATCCTAAAGTAAAGGTTTTTTTGAAACAAAATATTATTGTTATTTTTTAACAAACAAACGGACCTTACTTAAAAAACAACCCTCTTATTTTTGAATGTATCATTCATTACCAATCTACATAAGCATTTTCACTTGAAGAAAATATCAAAAAATTTAAAACTTAAAAAACATTGACGTTTGCAATATTTATGAAAATAATTTAAACATATATAGACTATTAACACTAATCTTTTCATAGTTACATTTGAATGAACACTGTTTTAGATGGTATACAATACTTGAGAAAAGATATACTTCTGCAAGAGAAAAAAAATTAAGTAATTTATATGTTTTGCACAAAAAATATTTTTTTCTCTCAGTAATAACTTATTCAAATCTCAATTTAAACTATTTTGGGGAGTCGTTTTTCGATACTCTTAACAAATATACTGCTTTTTCGCAGTTCCGTAAAACATTTTAACTAAAACACCAAAATATAAAATGTACTTGAAATAAATCGACCAGAAGCTTTATGGGTTATTACCTCTTCACAGTTCATTAACGATAACGATTCAAAATGATGTCTCCATATCGATAACCTATTTTCATCTCATTTATCTTACCAGTTCCTTATTTTAAAAGTATAAAATAGCGGATACTATTTACATGAGAGACATAACATAAAATATTCTTTTCCACATAATGATTATAAACGATAAAATCGGATGCTAAATTAACGCAGATTTATAATCAGGATTTCAGCGGTGTATCATCATCCTTTATTAGGTTCTTTCCCTTAAAATTGCGTCATCTGTCATCCAATTATTTGGCTAAACTTTGGTATAAATTAAGCAAAACCTGTAATTTATTTGACTATGAAAATGAAAAAAAAAAAAAAAACATTACCATAACAAATGAATAAATTGTTACATTTCCTTTAAAATGCTTACAAAGCAAAAAATACTTTCGGAAGAAATTGAAGCACAAATATATCTTAGAGAGAAGGTGAAAAAAAATCAAAATAATAGTTAATCTCTGTAAGAGATCGAATAAAATTTCGATCTTATCTGAATATTTGTTTTAATTTTCTATTTTTTTCTACGATGTGTGTGTGTTTGTTTAAATTAAAAAGAAACTAAAAATGGTTCAAACTCATTTGTTTACGATTCTTTGTAATACTATTGCAGATGTAATTAAAATAATTAATATTAAAAAAGGACCCAGTGTTACTAGTTACGAAAGATGTATTATTAGCTTGGGAGAAAGTCAAACATAAATTAATCTACCATTTTAATATTGAAAGAGCTTGAGTATATTAAATTGCAGTATAGTTCCTAACTGAAATTTATGTCCAACCTAGAAAATAGCTTAAAATTTCTCAATCGGTGGTTTAATTTAAGTCATAAAAACGAATGCATCATTTTTATTGACTAATTTTAATATTATTTATTTTTCAGTAACACTGATACTCTTTTTGATAAATTAATAGTCTATTAAAATGTTGAATTATACTATATATTTGTTCTTATTAGAATATCTTTATTGATAATTTTACTCGTTGTTTTATATAATTTGTTCATAATTATTTTTAATGATGAGTAATCAATCCAAAATAATAAGATATCTTATCAGAGTAAATATAGGTAAAACATAAATGATATAAACAATTCCTAGCAGATCAGGGATTACAATTTTTTAAAAAAAGTGTTAAAGAATTTAGAACATTTAAAATAATTTAACTTCCTGTTTTCTGTTGTAATACCATTAATTAAAAAAAATCTTTGAAACACATTTTGACATATGTTCTAAGCATATTTTTCAATCCCTACTTTTAGTTCACTTTTTCCCTATATATATATCTATCTATCATATTCAAATTTTCAATCAGTGAAATACTTTCTATTCATCCATTCAAGTTCAAATGCATTTTTTTAAACTTGTAAACTGATGCCAATACAGTTTTTTCAAATATTAATTCATTAATGAAATTAAAAAATGAATAAATAGTAACAAAAATAAAATAGTCCAACAGCATATACAGAAATGAAAGACGTCCGCTGTGTCCCTGTAACTCAGGGGTGGGCATTAAGTCGATCGCGATCGACCAGTGGACCACCGAGACATTTTGGGGTGATCGCCATTACTAATATCTAAGATGTACATACTAAAAAAACGTATTTGCGGCACACTGGCCAACAAATAGGGAGACTGGGCGGACCGAATTACCTTGAAAAAGTTAGAAGTAGCCCGTACCTAGGAAAAGTCTGCCACCCCTGCTGCAGCGCAATGGATAGCGCGTTGGACTTCTCATCCAAAGGTAGTGGGTTCAAATCTCACCTGGGTTGGCCTAATTTCTGCGAATGTGATTTCCTTTTTTTATTGTAATAATTAAATTTAATTAATGAATAAACAGCAACAAACAAAAAAATAGTCTAACACCATATATAGAAAGGAAAATGGGAAATGGTAAGGAAAATCGCTTTCTATTTTGTACTTAATATTATGATTCTGTCACTTATCCTTAATATTTTCTAATAGCTAAATTTTTAAAATTAGATATACCAGGAGTTCCATCAAAAGTAATCTCCTTATTTACAAACATATTGTATATAAATTTCATGAAAAATAAAAGCGTCTCATTCCGCATTTTATTTCATGAAAAAGTTTCGTCAGTTAAATGAGCAAAAGGATGAATTTTTTTACAGTTCAATTTTTTGCAATTGATACATTTTTTACAATTCAAAATAAAGAAAATCACGTGTAATAAATGTATTACGAAACAAAGTTTGCAAAGTTATATAACAGAGAGCAAAACGACTGGTTTTCAAATTATAAAAACAAATCGAAGTAAATTTATCATCCAAAAAAGTAAACGAAGTTTTAAATAAAAAAATATTAAGTTGTAAAAGGAATTGAATTCAGTTGTCCCATAAGAGAAAGAATATTTCAACAAAATCTCCTACATAATTTTCTCTCAAAACTGATTTTATCTTTTCCAACTGATTAATCTTATTTTTTAAAAAAAACTAGTTTTTTTCATTACCTGCAGTGATATAATGCTCAACTATAACTAGAATTTTCAATTCCTAACTTGTCATATATCATTTCCTAACTCTTTCCATAAATAAAGTTGTTCCAGAAATACCAATAGTGGCCCTTTTAGCCCTGGATGTATCTCTTCTCTCAATCAAATAACTTATGTTTTCAGATTTCTCCATTAATGGAAAACTTTTTCTCCTAATGGACTAGGGATATTTCATAATGGAAACCCATTGTACCACACGTGATCTTGTCATCATCGTGTAAGTCTTCTGATATTTCCAAGGGAAAAAGGCACAAATGGATGTTGTTTTTATCGAAAAGTAATCAAAAGTGACGAATAATAAGAATAAAGAGAAATTAAATTAATTATCAGTATTATTATTATAAAATATTTATTTATTTAATTAACCATTAAATATTTCGAAAAAATTGTTTGAGATATATTGGAAGCAAAACGAGATATTTTTAAGCAACATTTGGGTTTAATTGGAACATAATTTTTGTTACAAAGAAAAAAATTTAGTAATTAGTTTAAAATTTTACAAGTTGCATTTAATTAATTTAATGCAATGCAGACTTTATCTTTGAATTATTCTACTGTCCTTCACAAATTCAGACTAAGATTAAAAGTGTAGTCATCAAAGCTGGAACACCCTAAATAATTTCTTAATTCATAAAAATCCATAGGTTAACCAATTTAAATGACTGCCACAGAACACAAAATTATGATGTTAAATGGATTAATTAATTTAAATAACTGAGTTAATTTACTTCTTAAATGACTTTTTCATTACAAATAATTTTTTTACCTGCAAAAGTCGTTTCTTATAATGAAATAAATTAAAGTTCTCATTTCGTAATATCTGCTCAAAAACTTCTTAATCATAAGGATTTAAAATAGGCTCCTTGATTTTAAATTAATATTTGAAATGTTTAACGATATAAATTATTTTATTATGAACTTTTCAAAAATATTTATAACATTTGAAATTAGTTTATTTTATTCAGAAAATATGATCAAAGTTTTTTTTTTTTTGAAAAAGCAATATCACAATTATTAAATCCACCTATGAGAAGAAGGGAATTTTAACTTACCAAATTATTTTTATCATTCCCGTTCTGGACGTCGTGGTGACATGACGTCTATTGAAGAGCCCGGAAGCCAGGTCGGCGAAAATTGCGACCAATCTATAAACATGGAGGACGTTAGTGTCACTCCTCCCCTCACTGATGAAGAACGATGCGCAAAGATCACAGGCTTTGAAAAGCAATGCCAAATTTTCGATGCGAGAAAAGATTACGTCGACAGCATGTTGGAGATCGAAAAGAAAATCCCCAGCCCAACGACGAAAACGAGGACGCAATTCGAGAATGAGATGAAGAGCCTAGATGAAAAGGTCAAGTTCCTGGAGGGTAAGATGACTGAATTTCTACCTTGCCCTATTGCCCTTTGTACCCACAACTATAAATTAAGGCTGTCAAAAGACCATCTGAGCCAATACTTAGAACCAGCAAAATTAACGGCTGGTATAAATAAAAACTCTAAAGCTAAAAATACTGATTTCTCTTTCCCTAAGAAAACTGCGAAACCAGTTCCAGTTGAGAATACAATTAGGCAAATTAATACTACTAATAGCTTTGCAGCACTCAACGCTGCAAAGTTCGACGCCGAGGACGTCACCCACCCCCAATTAAAGTTAAACCAATTATGATGAAGATGACCACCTCATGTAATTTAATCCTACAAGATATTAATCGCACTCACCCTACTACCACTAACACCCACATCAATGGGTTTATAAAAATTGTAGCCGAAACAGAAGACCATCACCGTGAAATAACAGATTTCCTCACTGCAAAAAAGATGCGGTACTATGGGATAGATCCCCCATCTTAAATTGGTAATCAAAGGTCTCCCTTCCTCTACAGAAGCGGAAGACATAAAAAACGACCTTATTTCAAAAGGCATAAAAATCGAATAAGTTGCGTAACTTCTAAGTTCGCAACCAAAGCCCCACTTCCGTTCTATTTAATTGAAATAACCAGAGACGCTCGAAAATGTTGAGGATATCTACAAAATTAATAACTGCCTTTACATGCAGATTAAACTCGACCCCTTCCGCAAAGGAACCAGAGCTACGCATTGTACAATTGTAAAATTTTTCATCACGCGAGCCAGAATTGTTCCATGCTGACGCGCTGCCTGAAATGTGGTGAAAATCACAGAACAGGGCAGGGCCCCATTAAAGAAAAAATAGGTAACCCTGTGTGTATAAATTGTAACGCGAGAGGTCACATGGCTTCCTCGTCAGAATGCCCCCTTTTCCCCAAACCCAAAAAGGGTAAGGGAAAATCAATTAAAGAAAATAGAGCGAGAAATGAAAACTCTCAGGCTACTCAATCACTAATTAAACCCTGCTTGAGCTTTGCTCAAGCAGTTACCTCGAAAGAAAATCACCAGATGGCACCACGTTGGAACGTTCCCTCTGCGTCTGAAACCAATATAATAATGCAAATAAAGATTACTCTCTAATTTGGAAGCACTTAATGCAAACAAAAGTAATTCTAGAGAATTCGGATACCTTCAAGCTATCATTGAAATTAAAACCATTTTCGATCTCTTTCCTTCACTACTCAGTAAAATGAAAAAATCATTTAATAGTCAAATGCAGCAGATATATAAATTTGGTCATCTGCATAAATGAGTCTGCTCCTCAATTTCTAACATTAATATTAATGATGTATAGTTCTTTTTTCGGGCTTCATTTCTCCTGGAACGCAGACGGAGTGAGATCGCGTATTGTTGAGATACGCGATTTCATTGATAAGCACTCCCCAGGTATTTTCTTATTACAAGAAACACACCTGAGACCAGATCTCATTCTTTCAATATCCCAAACTACATTTGTTACAGGAACGACAGAACCCACCCAGTCCTTGGATGGGGTGGAACTGCGCTCCTTATTAAAAAGTCTATATCGCACTACCACGTTCCCACCCCTCCCCTCCCTACAGGAATCGAGGCGACTCTAATTACTCTTACCCCTATTTATGAAGAACCCTTCCTGGTGGCCTCTATTTACATCCCACCTAACAACGACTACTTCAAAAATATTGGACCTTCTCTCAACAAAATCTTCAACATCAACAATATTGCCATTCTTACAGGCGACTTTAACGCCAAACATACATCCTGGGGATGTGATTTTAGTAACACCAGAGACAACAGACTTTATAATTACATCAAAAATAACAATATTGATTTCTTCGCACCCCCACCCCAACTAGATACGGTCACGACTCTTCCTCTATTTTAGACTATGCCCTGTTCAAAAATACTAATTGGCCATGCACTATAGACTCCATACCAGAATTAAGCTCGGATCACAATCCTATTAAATTTTACTTTCCCAGAACCTCTAAATTCGAACTCCCCCCACCCCAAATAAATACAACTTGGAGCATTTTTACCAAAACTCTCTCAAATTATGAAAATTTTGAAATATTTTTTTATTCTCCTCTCTGCCACTTTAACCCAGGATGTTGACTCCCAAGTCAAAAACATCACGACTGAAATTCTAAATGCCCACACCATCGCCTCTAAGCCAATCAACCCCTCGGAGATCCCATTTGTGCAGGGTGAGCTCAAACACCTCTTCAGAGAACGAAACAAAGCAAGGAAATTATGGCAGTATACACGACACACACAACACAAAACAGAACTCAGCAGATTACAAAATATCATTAAAAGAAAAACCTACGCCTACAGACAACAAGTATGGGAGGACCATCTTACTTCTCTGGAAGGTGAAGACAGTTCTCTTTGGAGGACTGCTAAAGCATTCAGGAAGAAAGCCCAAATGGCATTGCTCTCAGCGACACAAACAAAACAGAATTAATTACTAAATCGCTCGAGAGTCAATTTCAATTAAACAACATACAGAACCCTCATAAAGACGAAGTGATCACAAACATTGTTGATGCGTACTTCATTACTAATAAAAATAACACTGACCTCCTTCCCCCCCCCCTCTACCATCTGAAAGTATTGGCTTCATTAAAAAGATAAAAATTAAAAAATCGCCTGGTAGAAGCGGGATCACAAATAAGATGCTTAAAAACCTTCCTCTTTTAACTATTTTCAAAATAACTAACATAATTACTAACATGATTAACCTCAGATATTTCCCTGATGCTTGGAAAACTGCAGTTGTAGTGCCAATACTGAAGCCTGGTAAAGACCCAACAGCTTCAGATTCTTACCGACCAATCTCCCTTCTCCCGATTCTCAGCAAGCTGGCTGAAAAAATAATACTTGCCAGACTAAATGACTATCTCGATAGCGAAAATATCCTGATTCCGGAGCAGCACGGGTTCCGTCCTCGTCTCTCCACCTCCCACCAACTACTACGCGTCATCGAGTACATTAAAGAAGGGAATAACCATGACCAATGTACAGCTGCGGTTTTCCTTGACATACAAAAAGTTTTGACAGAGTATGGCACACAGGACTACTCTTCAAACTCATAACTTACAAAATCCCACCCCCACTTATTCTAATTATTAAGTCCTATATAAGCAATAGACCCTTCTCTGTAAATATAAATAGAGCCCTTCTCCCAAAATAAACCTATTAATGCAGGTGTGGCCCAAGGATCAATCCTTGGACCTGTCCTATTTAACCTCTATGTAAATGATATTATTAAAAGTACTAACACTATTCTTTGCATGTACGCAGATGATACAGCTATACTATCCAGACACAAAAACTTAAACACACTAGCAGACAACATCAATGAACACATAGCTCACCTTGAAATCTGGTTCTCCGTCTGGAAAATCGCACTCAATACCTCTAAAACGAAAGCAGTTTTCTTTTTACAAAGGAAGCCCCTTCCCCCCAAAATAACTCTTCATAATCAAAGAATTCCCTGGTCTCAGCACCCCGTACCTTGGTGTTATTATTGATAAAAATCTCACTTTCCGACAGCACATTGCATACGTTAGGGATAAATTTTAAAAATGCCCCGCGTAATCATTAATCCCTAATTGGCAGAAAGTCTAAATTAAGTAGACATAACAAATTGCTTATCTACACTCTGATTCTGAAACCCCTCCTCACCTACGCCTCCCCAATCTGGGGTCACGCAGCAAAAACTAATATCAACAAAATCCAAAGTACCCAAAATATCATCCTAAGGTAAATTCTCGACGCACGCTGGTATATGAGAAATGTTGATCTTAGATCAGCGTGCAATATCCCCACTAGTAGACAAACTATCCGAAAACTAGCTATTAACTTTTTTAGCAATATTGATAACCACGATAACCCTTCTATTAAAGATATCACCCCCTACTCCTCTCATTTTTCTGTCAGAAGACCAAGAGATATCTTGGTTAACCCTGACTTCAATTAATTTTTACCTGTTTTTGATCATATTTTTCTAAATTTGCTCTTTCTTATTCAAAATTTCGTTTTTCCTACAATCCAACTCAGTTGGATTGCAGGTCAGCTCTGATTGGCTAAACCCTCTCACTCCCTACTTATAGCTTATAAGCCGAACACCAGTTTCGACCAATCAGATTACTACTCTCATTTCACGATTTTGCTCACCTCTGTCAGACATTTTTTTCCCGCGCTCTGATCTTCGGTTTTTGCTGCAACCCGATTGGCTGGTCTTGCTCCGCCCACTCTCAGATTTCATTTTCACCTGTTTTTCGAGCTCTTAAAAGAGCTTTTTATTAATTATTAAACCCCCACCTCCTAATCATTTCTTAGTTAATGTATTCTCTATTATTTATATCTTCTAACTTCAATAACTTTTTTATATATATACAATGGGCATTGGTAGAATTTTCATACAGTCATACTAACATCCCTGAAAGGAGATTAGAGTCCGACAGGACTAGGGGCTCCATCAACATTTGCCAACGATGAAATTGTTTTTAATACTTGAATGCGTCTCGTTACAAAACTTCTACGTTCAAAATTCTTCACACTTATCTTAAATAGCTAAAAGAATATTATAATTTGGAATTACGATCCCATGTGTCGGTTGGTTTTAAGCTGCCATCCATTAGTTAATAATTCTTAAATATTAAACAGTTATCGCGTAATGTTTTTGAAAATTAAAAAATAAATAAATAACTGACTAGGTTTTTTCTTCTTTGAATTGGTATTACTAATCTATAAAAACCCTTTTTATATTCAAAGGAAACCTAAAACAGGCTTACTAGAAGGAATATTAATTGATTTGATGAAAAGAATTATAAATGAATAAGATATTCGCGCGTGTTCTTTTCCCCCAGATTAATCGTTTGCACGAATATCTTTAGAACGAACAATCGAATTCGCATGCTATTAAGAATATAAAATATTTAAACCATTTCTCACTTGAATTTGCAAAAATCAGGATAGATCACGAGAAAAAAAGTTTCTTAATTAACTTCATAAATGTTAATTTCATTCTTTAATTAATTTAGTTCCTGTAAAGCTGTTAATTGTAATATTAACTTTGCTTATTGGCGAAAAGAAGTGAGAAAATTTTTGAGGATATTGCAAATTTTTATTCTATTACAATAAAATAAAGATATTTTAATTTTATTTCTTGATGACAGCTGAATAATCTTTAAAAAATTAAGTAAAACTTGTAGAAAGTTATTCAGCATATAATATTGCATATAAAGATACTAATTTGATAAGCTAATTTACTTGATATGAATCTCCAAAATAATACACTTTAAAACTTTGTTCGTATGTTGTATAAAATCCTCGTCTGAAAGATATTCAAAATTTCTTTTAAAAATGTATTTTTTGGTAAGCCAAGAAGAAAAAAAAAAACCGGATTTACAAACCGGGATACCTGTTAAATTGAATTTCGCAGAAGTGACATTTTCATTTCCAAAAACCAAATGGGTTGACACAATATACACAAAAAACTATTCTTAGAATAAAAAGAACAGAAGAGTTAAATATTATTCGTATTCTTTTGGGCACCCTGAAATTATTTATTTCAGAAAATACTTCTTGAGAAACGAAAATATTAATACAATATAAAATATATTTAGCATTTAATTTTAAAAATTGATTTCATTTTGATATCAATGAGAATTTAGCTTTCGCAAACAAAAAGAGAGTTTTAGTTGTAGAAATTATCGAATTTATTCAATCTTTCTATGAGCATACAAATTTATTTACCTGATACTGTTAAGCATTTGCGTAAATAATTCTAATAAACTAATAAATTCTTGTTGACGTAGCTAGTAAAAAGAAGAATTTCGAATTATATATATATATATATATATATATATATATATGTAAGGATAATTAAATTAGATCAAAAATTAACTCCCTAGTCCACTTCTAACTTTTATTTTACCGTTACATCTTCAAGTATTAAATTTACTACCCAGTTCAGGAATGAAGAACAAATGGCTTTAACAGAAGTTTGCGCTCCGACCCTTATTTTTTATTACCTATATGTCATGCTTAAATTCTCAAGTATACCTCTTGAATAAGACATGCACTTGAAAGTCATCTGGCTTTTGACTAGCCGCGGACTCTTGATTTTTAACAGATTTTTAACACGTGTCCGTCTCTCTCTTACAAATCAGATTCCAAAGTGATTTCATGGAATAAAGACGGTTAAAATAAAATGTCTTGATGTTCCCTCGCAAAACACGACATATATATCGCCCAATATGGCATTCCATTTGAAATTCCTAAGTAAATCCTTATGAAAAGAGCTTGAAACATTACGTCATGTTAGGGAGACACGGCTCACAAAAAAAGTTAAATTCTGACATATATGATAGAATCACAGATAAAAAAAATTGTCTGCGTTAGACTAATTCATAATTCAGAACATATTTTGCTTGAAGAGTACTAACGTAAAATCCGGCGTTTAACGCGCACTTTAATTACACAAAAAAATGATCGAAATTTACAGGTGCGCGCTATACGCTGGGTATCAAAACGAGACCATTAAAAATAAAAATAAAAAATGCGCATTAAAAAATAAGATTTCTAAATAGTGTTTATTAAAAAAAAAAAGTTCTGTTACTAAAAAGCAATACTACTGTTTCTTTAAAAGAAAGGGACATCCTTTATGAACTGTAGCTCAAGAAGAATGCTATTTTTTTCTAAAGCTAGGAATAATACCTCGAAGAAACGATATCGATACAAAAGAGCACTACATGCATACATTTTAGATTTCTTCGTAAATAGGCGGTGTGCGTTATACGGCGAATATGCCTAAAAATTATAAATTGCAGCTTGAAAGTACATATGCGCTTTTTTGCCGGATTTTATGGTACTGTGATTAGTTGTCTATTATTAGAATATTAGAACTATATTTCAAGAGCTTCATATACAGGTTCTTTGGATTATATTGAGCTAAATTTGAGTTCTTAGGAATGATTGAGATATAATTTTTTTTTAGCATAATATTTCAATATGTATTCATAACTAAAAAAACAAGTTACCAAAATATTGGTTTTTACAAAGTTGACAAATAAATATTTTTTGCCATTAAATGACGTACACAGATTACGTATGTAGGAAGAATTTACATTTTATTTATTAATTTTTATTTGTCAAAAACATTAAATTTTATAGAAAATTATAAGTGCACGAAAACGTTTTTGAGCGCCACTGTATATTTTGAAATGCTCTCGTATAAAACCAGCAATATTCTGTAACATAAGATATCATAAATTTAGAAGATATTAAAATCTGAAATGGTTGTTTTAAATATATTCAGGGTTCATTCTAATCCAAAGCAATGTGATGAGATATTATTTAAAATATTACATTAATATTGATACACTGATCGGGGTTCGAAGATTTTATGCGAATCAATCGCAAGAAACAAGACAGTTCTTTAAAAGCGATGAGAATTTAATGTCGAAAAACAATCCTTGAAATACAGGATACACGCAAAATTCGCAGAATAAATCTCAGAAGGTCTTCACACATTCGACAGCGCTCATACTCAACTATTAGTGCCTAAAATACACGCATGTAAAATATTAATAACAAGAACAACTCGTTCTGTTCAACAGCCGGAGTAATCAGTTAACGCTGGTAGACTTTTCAACGCTTAAGGTAAGACTACTAATTACCGGTCAAAACAATACTAACTCAGTTTCGGTGAGCTACTCCCTATTTATGGGCCTCGTGGATCCTTCGAGAAAGATCCGCTTGCGTAATAGATCTTGATGTTTGCAGATTTCTCCACTAATTTCCAGAAGAATCCTTAGGGTTGCAAAAATGATGCCAACTGGGCTGTAATGCCAAATTTCCATTGAATCCCCATTATAATGTAAGAAACGGCATTGCTTGCGTATATTACAATTTTCAACAAAAAATAAATGCAATGTAGAGTAATATAAACGTATTACGCAGCCAAATATAAATTATTTACACTATTTTACACAATATTCGTAACAATATATTTCTATGTTATTTCTTAGAAATCTTCTGTATACCGTTTTTGAGTTTAGAAATTTTTTTTAGAATGTTTTGAAATTAAAAAGTTTTGTCTAATCTCTCTTAAAATACTCTCTAATTTACTTTCTTTATTCCTGAATCTTAAAGCTTTTAACCATTCATCAAAATTTCAACAATAGAATTTTCCTTCAATCATGGTATTTTAGACAACAATAAATAAAGATTCTCAAAAGCAAATTAGTTATAATTATCAACAGAAGTGGAAAATATTTTTGAAACAATAATTTTAATTATAATTCTCTTTATAGTAATGAAAACTATTATCTTATAATCCTTACTTTGTTTCAAATCCTATTTCCTTAAAATGATTTAATAAGAATTCACAGATAAAAGTCGACTGCATTTGACTAATGCTTAATGCAGTAATGTGTGTATTTTACATTTCAATTATTTGTGTTAAATTCTTTTTACCAGTACTTATAATGGGGAAGCGTTTAACATTTTTTTTTTTTTTTTTTTTTTTTTGAGAAAACTGAAATTAATTGCATGTTAAATAAATATTACTACCTTGAAGATTAATTTGCAAATATTTACTTTGATTTCCGTTTCTTCGCCTTTATAAAGTCGTTAGTCTGATGTTATTTTTTAAAAAAAAATCAGACATTGAATTCTGTTTTAGTAAATCGGTTATATATCCGGCCAATGTGTTTTGTTTTGAAACAGGAAGTTAGAAAATTTCCGAAAGTTTCCTTTCTTTGCAATATACTTTTTCAATAAGCAGACACATAATTAACTTTTTAAGTTAAGATCTAATTTCCTGCTCGAAAAGTTTTAACACCAAAATAATAATAATAATAATAATAAATTTCGCTATCTAAAAATAATCGTTCTCATCTTTTATTATTATTATTTTATCATTTATTATTTTTAAACTTCTTTCTATACAATAAAGGCAGTTTTTCTCAGTTCTATTTCTCTGATTCAGTTTTTTCTCATTCTGAATGTATGCTTACATTTTCATCCCTAGCTTTGTATTCGTTCAGCAATCTGAAAATTCTGCACCAATTTTTTATACGTTATGAACTCTGAAGATTTTTAGAATAACTTAAATAGTTGTTATGTTCCAATAAAATGCACCAATGCAAAACATTTAAAAGTCAAATGGCTCTTTTACTTCTATTTAATGAGATAATTCATCAGATTTTCAATTAGAGAGAAAGTTCAGTAAATTCCAAATTTGAGCTAAGTGAAATAAATTAATGAATCAACTTAAAATGGTAAGATTATGCAAATGAGTTCGTGCCCGTCGAGTCAAGAATTAAATTCTTGGTGCCACTTAAGACCCATCCTATTCAGAGGTTGATGTCCATTAAATTTGTCATGGTCGAAAGTCTTCGCGTTGGCGTGCTTCAAAAGTTCGGAAGGTGTGAAGTGCCACTTCAGATTTTATATCTCTCAATAGATTGTTCAAAATTATAAAATTTGCTGCTCCCCCTCCCTCTCCTTCTCCAAATGTGTGTGTGTTTCCTGCCTTTTTTTTCTTCTTTTTTTACTTCTTAATCTTTAAACACTATTTATATTTCTCACAATATATTGCATCTTCCTGGTTTAACTCTTGGTTAACAATACGGGTATACTTTGAGGTCAATGTCTTGTTCTTATTGAGCAGAAAAGATATCTCCAATAAAATTCAATAATTTCTCTCCTCCTCCTTTTTTTTCTCCCTTTTATTAAAAAAATTATGGAAACACTTCTCTGCTTTCTTTCTTTATGTTTCTTTAAAAGAAATCGGGGAGGAGATTTAAAACAAAATGTAATCCTTCTTCCGGTGATGTGAATAATTTTTTTTCGTTTAACTGAAGGACAAATTAGGGGAAAAAATTATCAACAGAAAGTGGTGGCGTCAACTGAAAACACGATTCGAAAGAAACATTTTGTTATTAATACTATTATTATTATATATGTTTCCTATCTTTTTTTTTTGGTCTTTATGGTGCATTTGTTTTTGGATAATTTTATTATTGTTTATGCATTTGTAAGAAAGTTGGAATATATGTATATTCTTTCTTCTATCTTTTAAATCCCTTTCGTTTCATTTTTTTTATTATTATATTTGCTTTGTATATTTGTATTTTGTTCACGTACACGTATGTATATCGTGCAGTTACCTTTAAATTTGTCTTTCGTTATTTTACTGTTTTCTGCTGTTTAAAATGTAAACTGTGATTTTTTTCAATAAAGACTGGACGTGGGGGTGGTTGTTTCTCCAGGGATCGGTTTGTAGCTTTTCGGGTGAGCTCAGTTCCTTTACGCATTCCGCCAATACACCTTATATTGCTTTAGATTCGAGTATCTACTGTGATTTACTTCTACTGTGCCGAAATGTTTTACAGTCACCTGAAATTATTTCAATGTGCCGGGCCATAAGAATGCTTAATATGACTTGATTGGTTTTTTTTTAGTATCGCACGTGTTAACTTTATCTCCAGAGCTGAAAATATAAACAATTTTTAATTGAATACAATCCTTTGAGGTTAAACGTAAATAATTCGATTTCTTTACACATTATTTTTAAAGTAATAAGGTTTCAAAACAGTGCAAAATGCTTTAAATTAATTAAAAAAACATTTATGTAAGAAATATTAAGTTCTACATTGTGCATTATATTTTCTAAAATAGTAGCTTTAAATACTAGCAATAAGTTCATTTATAAAGTTAAATTTATCTTTATTACTCTGTAGAATTTTTAAATAAACAGACTAATAAATAATATTTTTTTAAAAAATAATAATATTAAATTTTTAAGCATTTTTTCAAAATTTCAATATTTTTCAAATATTATGAAATTAAAAAAAAGATATATAATACTAAAATTAGGTATGGCTTCAAGAGCATGATACTTTGCGCCTGATATTTTAGAAAATATCAGGTGCAGCGTAAAGTTTACGTCATATTAATTACAGAAATGATTCTTATTTTCTTATGCTTATAATTTTTAAATTATGATTATGTATTTTAAAGTTTTACACTTATTTGAAACCTCATTCCTTTACAAATAATGTGTAAAAGAATCGAATTATTTAATTTTAACTTCAAAGAATTATATGTATTTGAAAATTGCTTATATTTTCAGCTCCTGAGACAAAACTAACCCCTCTGAGACTCCTGGAAATGTGATAGGAAATGACGATGAAACTTGTAATTTTAAATCTTAGTCAAATGACGAAGACAAGATGCAAGTCGGCATCCCGATCTCTTAATTTCAATACTTTCTTAAAACGTGAGAAGTACGAAGTTAATAGATTTAGAGTGCATCTCTTTTACTTTTACTGTCTCTTAAGTGACCTCAAGATTCAAAATGTACTTCGAAGTAAATGACAATTCTGATTTGAGTCAGATTAAAATACACTCATGTCCATAAATTAAGGTTAATTTAGAATCACACAGAAATTGAACTCTAAAATAAAAATTTCACCTGTAAAATTACCACACACATCTTGAAGAAGAATATGCAAATTACAGGAAACCACCAGATGGCGCGGATAGTACGTCACAATGACGAGAGTGTAAGAGAGGGGTATATAAGGAATGATGGCAAAGAAGTAAAAATGTTCACAAGCGCTTTAAAAGCCTTTCAGTGCAATAACCGCATAGTTATGGCACAAAGAGAGCATTTGGATGATTTTTACGTGGTAGAATTATCGGACGACTGGAATGTGGATGCACCCAGCTGGAAGTATCCGAGGAACTTGGAATCGCCCAGAGTGTCATCTCCAGGTTTTGGAAACGATTCGAAGATGATGATAATGTGAGTAGATGTTACAGCACAGGTCACTCCCGAGTTACAACGCCGAATGAGGACCGGTATTTGGAAGTTACTGCCAAAAGAAACAGACGGAGCACAGCATCAGACCTGTCTCATCAGCTCTCTTCAGCTACCGGTACGACAGTTTCAAGGCAGACGCTTAGGGCACATTGGTCTATATGCTCGTAAACCTGTCAGATGTGTTCCCCTTACCGCAACTCACTGTCGCCTGCTATTAACTTGGAGTAGAGAGCATGCATTGTGGACACCACAACGGTGGTCTTGTGTATTGTTTTCCGACGAGTCCAGGTTTAGTTTGCAGTCTGATTCTCGCCGGACTTTCATATGGAGAGCGCCAGGTACCCGTTACCACCAAGAGAACACCATTAAACGACACCGTTACGGTGGTGCAGAATAGCTCGTTTGGGGAGGAAATATTCTTGGTTCCAGAACTGACCTGCATGTTCAGTGTGTAACGATGACAGGCCACATCTATCGGGATGTCATTCTGGAACAACATGCACGTTTGTTTCGGGGCACCATGGGTGCTGAATTTCTGTTTATGGATGACAACGCCCGTCCTCACCGTGCAAACATTGTAGACGAATGCCTTCATTCGGAGGATATCACCCGTATGGATTGGCCAGCATACTCACCGGACTTGAATCCAATAGAGCATGTGTGGGATATGCTTGTCCAACGAATTGCAGCCCGTCAACCCCCTCCCACCTGTCTACCGGAACTTCGCAGGGCATTGCTTGATGAGTGGTGTAATATTCCCCAAGATCAGATTGATAATTTGGTACTCAGCATGCGTAGGCGTTGTAAGGCCTGTATTGCATCGTCCGGGAGACATACTCCGTATTAACCTATTTACAAAATAACATTATAACCATGTTATAATGTTTTTTTGTAAATAGGTTCTTTTTTAAAATTTGCTCCAGGGAGTAAAAATTGCAATTTTTATTAATTATGTCAAACATATAGCATCTTTTTTGCTCTTTACCTTTTGTTTAATAAATAGACTTTACAAATAAGTCAAATTTGTATTGCTTCTGTATCTTTCTTTGCCTGAACTTCATTATCCTTACTTTATGGACATGAGTGTATCATGATAATGAAAAATAAAACAAATGCCTTGTTGTCACAATAACAGAAAGAAAATTTGAGGAACTAATTTTTTTTATTAGGTTATACTCATGAGGGAAAATTTGCTATTGTAATCAAAATATAACATACTGTAAATTCTTTAAAAAGAAATTTCTTCAGAAAGTGCCCACTTTAGTATTTCAAACTTTCTTTCTTCCCTTTCAATCTTTGAAAACTTTTTCTGCGGCGAATCTATTGACAAACACCGGAAACCTCACTTGATTTGCGAGGCATAAGAAAGCCGAAAACATATTTCCCCAAGATGTCATTTCCAGTCAAAAGGTCAGCTGAGATGAAAAATATTCATTCGAACGATTCACAAAGGAGGAAATGTAGTTTTTTTTATCATTTATTTTCTCTTTTCTTTTTCTCAGAATATTTTTTGAAAAAGTTTATTTTAGAATAAAAGTAATTGTTAGAGAGTGCACAATGGACACAGTGTTGTGCTTTTCCGCATCTCAAGAAAATGAAGTTACGCTGACAGGATGTTGGATTTTTTACTCTAGCAAAATGAAAAGCAATTTCGCTTTTAGAGAAAACGAAATATTTTTCCATTTTCGAAACTGAAAATAAGCTTAGACGATTTAAATTGTTGCACCTTCTCCCGTGAAAACTTTTTTCTTCACTCAAGCATTTCATAAATATTGCGTAATATCTCAAATAAAGCACGGTTCTCTGTCCTAATCAGAGATAGGAACACAGGATATTTTTCAAACATTTCCATGATTTTGAAATTTTTATATTTTTCAGCCAGAAATCAATTACATAATTAAAAAAAATAGGTGTATCTGAGATACTGATTTAAGGTGAATGACTAAGTTCGAAATTATAGCTTAGTTAATGCCCATAAATGATTTTTTATATATATTTTATGTTATTGAATTAGAATATACATATAAAATTATTTTAAGAATACTATTCAAGAAAAAATTATTTATGTGCAATTTTTTTTTGGGAAAAAAATGAAGAAAGAACGTCACATTTTAAAAATATTCTTCTCGTCTGAAAAATACATCTGTAATAATAGCATTTCGCCTACCTATAGCTAGAACTTCTGTATAAAGCTCGAACTAAGACCTTTGAAATAGATAATTTAGAAGTGGATTTATTCTTATTCGGATATATATCTGAGTAGAAAAATGTTATATAACAAAGGAAAAAAAAATCTGCAATTATTTCGATTGTAACTATGAAAATAGTTGAAATTTTTGAAAAATCCTTGTTCAGACTCTGTACAAAACGCTTAGCTGTAAGCTTCGAAGAGCCAAAACATTATGAACATTTACTCAATAATACGTTGCATTACTTTTGGCCTTCAAAACTGCTGCTTGGCATGAATACCACAAGTTCTTGATAGATAACTGGACATGGCTGTACTAAATGTCTAAGCAGTAGTTGCGTTAAGTCAAGATTTTCCGACATGAAGATATTTGTAATCTAAGTTGCCTTTCTATGAAACCTCAGATTAAGATTCACCAAATTAGGTAACCGAGATATTAATTGGAATTCATCTTTATGCTACTTGAACACTTCTAACACAATTCTAGCTTTTTGACATGGAATGTTGTCCTGCTGGAAGACCTCATTTCTGGTTGAGAAAACAGACGTCGTTTAAGGATGAAACTGATCCGCAATTATGCTCAAATAGTCTATAACTTTCACGGCCCTATCTAGCGGAACTAATGCACATAAGGCTAAAACATTATACCACCATCTCCAGTCCGAGTACTTGGAGAGAGCAACTGCTCGACTATGGAAGATGGCGTACACTGACACAACCATCGATGTGATGGATAAGAAATCATGATTCATCCAACCAGTAAACTCATTTTTCACTTACTTGTGGTCAAGTCTCAATGTTTCTGAGCTCATTCTAGGCGTAGTTGGCAATGAAGTTTGGTCAACACAGGTCTACGAATCGGACGTCTTCTGTGCAGTCTTCTATTCAAAAGTGTCCACTGAACTGCATGTTCTGAGACACTTGTACTTGGACCTGCATCGTATTGAAGTCAACTGACTTACTGCCTGACCCCAAACTTGCATTACTAAGTGGGACAATTTTCGCTAGGTGTCTATTTCTAGTTTCACCGTGTGGTTTGCCCATTTTGCACAAATACTAAAACAATAGAACACTAACAACCTACCAGCCATGGCCTTTTGGAGATATTCGTTCCAAGTCTTCTGGCCATTACAACTAGCCCTCCTTCACATTTGCTTAGACCAGCCGCCTTTACCCTCACTCGCTAAAGTAAGGGCAAGAATGATTCATTACCTTCTCCAACAGCAATTAATGCCATTCTATTTTAATTACGCGGCCTCCAAGTCATCCAGACGAGTTCATTGAAATATGTGGGAGTGTTCATAATGTTTTGGCTCGACAGTGTATAACCGATATATTATAAAAATAGAAGAATTAGAAAAAAAAAGAATGTTTTAAAAACATTCAATGCTTTCTTTTGTTTGCCAAAAAATTGCATTTAAATAACTTTCCTTGTAATAATATTTTTAAAACAATTTTATATGTGTATTCTAATTCAACTGACCCGGGATAAAAAATTTTCTTATTTATACCGTGTTCCAAAATTATGGTTCCGAACGTAGTCATCCACCTTATTTTTGTGTTTATTAAACACACCTACAGCATGACTGAAAATGATAAGGTATTATATGTTACATATGATAATATTTTTGGGAATAAGGAAAACAAATAAATAGCATAAAGCATAACAGACTTCCAAGATGTAAAATCTTTTATTGTTTAATGCCCTAAGATTCTTTCCTTGACATGTGAGATAGATCTTTATTTTGTTTATTTCACTTCGTTTTTCAAGTGATTTTACCGCTTCCAAGGAGCCTACATTCTTTTCAGGAATTCGCGAACAGCCTCGGTTAGAAGTATTTATTTCACATCATAATACTACATACAAAATGTCTGGTGATATTATTGGCGTATCTTGAATACCAATAGCACTAAGACACTCAACATGGTTCGATGAACATGGAGCCTGGTATTATCTTGTAAGAAAATGGACTCACTATGATATGCCAAAAAGTAAAGTAATTATCCGCAATATATTATCAATACCTCACTGAGTTTTTAAGACTAAATTCAAGATGACTAAATGCGTTGCTGTTAAAAATGTAACTTAGCATCATCACAAGAGGGGTGCTGAATGTAAGCTTTTGCAAAAGAAAATTTAATGAGAAACTTGAGCATGGCACCTCCAAACGTGGATTCGATGGTAATCTGCTCGAATACTGTAATGGGATACTTCATTGAATTCTGCGGACAACCATGATGATCGGCTGCGACAATACTCTTAATGACATTGTCGATGTTGAGGAGATAAAGGCAGATTTCATGAAGCCTTTGTGAGCATAGTATGCCACAGTATAAAACCATGAGATAGAGGAAGGTACCATGGGTGACATAGGAAAGGGTTGTAACAGTTTGATTATTTGACGATTAAGCCGCAAGGTCAGTTAATATCTGTTGTGCAGTCATCCGATATTGCCTAATATTCAAGCATATGTACCTTAAAAGCCTTCATTCCACTAATGAATCAATGCAACAACCATTGTTGCCAAAGTTTTTATGTCCATACAGCATTTCTAATAGCGAGTTGTTCGAAATGACCAGACAGTTTCACATTGCCCTATTAATCGACTACTTACGAAAACGTTCTATGATGTTTTCAACAATATTGAACGACATTATAGATTGATTGAGGGAATGAGTTTTTATTAAGGTATCCAACTACCCTAAAATTGAGATTTCCCCCAAAAATTGTCAATTTTTTTATGATTTTATTTTATAGATCATCTTATTAGCTTTGTGGCGATGTTCATCAAAAACCCATTTCCCTTCGGGAACGAGTGACGTCTCGACGGTCAAGCAGTTTCTTGTGGGAAAGTATCCCAGGGTGGACACCCCGGCGCTGATGTCCTAAGGGAAGTCAACCTCTGACCTTCCTTGATCTAGACGAAAGTAAGGGCCGGCGTGGTTCCCACACCAAACCGCCGGTTTCAAAGTACACCAAGCGAAGGGGGACTTTGGACCAATAGAAGAACGGTTTCAACGAATACGTCCAAACAGAAGTGACTATACATCACGTGTCACTTTCGTGGGTGGGAAGTATTCCACCTTTAAAGAAACTCTGGAATCTCGAAGGAGAGAGCTACACCAACGCAGAGACATGACATAACTTCAACATTCTTTCCAATTCCAACCAGCACCTGCGCCCCAGCATTTTTCCAGCTCTCGTTTAATACAGCCTTCATCAGAAGCAAATACTGGTGAACTCCACAGCACTGCCTGTGTAACAGAACATTATTGTACCGGCATAGAACCGCGGTTTACCTCCCGTGGCAGCTTCATAAAAATACTAAGTTTAATATTTTCCGTTCACTGGAACAAAAATAACAAGTGTCATGGCGCAAGGAGATGCCATTACTTTAAGCAAGATGTCATACTTCAAAACGCGTTTTACTCGAAATGTGTTTTTTAAATGAAAATGCTCAAACGCGGACAATTATTGCTCAAAAAGTTTTAAAAATAATTAACTGAAATATTTTGTATATGTTCTGTATAATAGTAGAAGTGTTGTAACCTTCGGATTTATCAATCAGTGTTTCATTACAAAATTTACAGTCTCTTATGTTAATATAATGGCTGTTATTTTAAGCAATTTCATATAACAACAAAGATAAAGTGATCTAGTTTTTGAAAAAATTAAAATATATCTTATATCATGAAGGTCATTTCAAAAATGTATAACATAGCAATACAGCAGAATTTAAAAATTAAAAATTTGTTCATAAATTTTTGGCCCCGTTTATGCTATTTTTTGTAAATTTTTACCCATTTTTTTCCACACATTTTAGTAATAAAAATTTCCTTTTCTCTTTTTAATTTTAGCATATTTTTCTGAAAATGTACTAAACAAATCTAAAAACCACAAAAAAATCCCCATATCTCCATTTTTTCAAAAAAAAAAAAAAGTTGTCGCAAGTAGTCGGATATTTTAACTTCGCACTATAGGGGTACAGAAGGTTATTAGTGACAGACCTCGTAATTTTGATTCTCGGTCACGGGAAGAGGATGACACACCTGAGCGACTGGAGCCTTTCTCTTAAAACTAACATTCAAATCCAATGAGAGTTCTTTCAGCCTCGAAAGATTTAACGTGCATCGGCTTCTCTAAAAGGCAGGTCTGTAATGGCACTAAGAAGTGAATTCATGATATGTTCTGATCATAAACACTAGACTATAGTGGCCACAACATTATTGGCTCTGTCTCCAACACCGACAATGATTAAGTATTAAATGAATGCAATAGCTGTACTATGCTAATTGTGCAGTGGAAACATGAACAAAAATCAAAGATAACACTCATTGCTCTTGAAAACATAGTCATTTGCATACTTACTCGTATTATAAGAAATTTGTATGCGTGATTTTGGAGATAATAAGTTTATGTTTAATGATATTTAATTTCTTTTCCTTTAATGAGTATTGTTTAAATAAAAAATAAATATGGATATTTAGTCTCTTTCAAATAATTTGGAACCAAATCCCATAAACTGAGTTGTTCCACCAATATACAGAAAATTTCTAGCAATATATCATTGCAAATCAGAGTCTATAGTTAAAAATTACAGTAGAAACTTCAAAAAGAATACAGCTTAAACTTATTTTTAAGTTTAAAGGCGGGAATTGGTGTATTTTAATACAATTATTTCCAATAACCGGAATTGTATAGAAAAAAATCTGTTGAACATTTTTTTAACTTTAAATCGAATACATTCGCAATCTTTTTCCATAGTAAGAAGAAATTGAATTGCGTAAATTAAATCACCAGAATACAATGATTCAATTTATTGACTTATTTTTGCTTCTTAAGCCAAATTCGTGCTCTCAAAGGCTTTAATCTAGTAAGTGTTTTCCGAATGCAATTGTCTTAGGTTTTTTTTTTTTTTGTATAATCCCATTTTTTACTGATTTATCAGCTCAAATCCTTTCACAAAGATAACGTTTTATTGTAAAAAATCTCTTTTATGTATTGCAATGCTTTGAAAAGGAGTGAATTGTAAAAATTATAGCTTGATGCTGTATAGTACTTTTTACCTAGTTTTTTGGACTTGTTTTTAGATGCCAAATGTATGTGAAATTGTTTAAGTTATTAAACGAAAAACTTCGTTTTCAAAGGGATTCAACTGTGTATTATTTTTTTGGAATTGAATATTAAAACGAAGTAATTTAGTCATTGCGGATTTTATAAAATGCAAAAAGCTAGCTAAACATTTTTGCTAAACCTAGTGAAAATATTGAAATATGGGATTTTCAAAGCCTGTAAGGAACCTGAAAATTAAACTTCAAAAGTGTGAGCTTGTTTAAAGAAAAAAGTGAAATGAATCGTTAAATTACATTGATAAAATGTGTGTCTTAACTTACTCACATATGTTGATTAAATCTAAGAACACTATTTATTATATCTTTTAAATTAATTTTATTCAAAATCAATCTGTTTTCTGTGTTATATATAGTTGAATAAAAAAAAAATATTTTTTTATATTTCCGTTTTACACACATGTAGAATCATCTTCCACAGATTGTAAAATAATCTACAGTAAAGTGGAATTTTTTATTTTTAACATTCAAAAATAGTTTTTCTATAAAAAAAAAGAAAAACGTATTGTAAAAATCCTATTTTTCTTAATCAAGAATCTCTTAAAACTTATAATTTTTTATACAAGTATATTAGAACATTTATTAAAATTATAATTTTTTTCAGTACTTACGTACTATCGCAACCATATTTTGGCGTTATTAAATAAACCGCATGGATTCTAAAAAAAATATATATACGCTGACGGGAATATGAAGCCCGTAGTCGAAAATATTATGCGCAAAATATTTATTTATGAATACATGTTGTTGCTTATGCCACCTGACCGACAGTAACATCAGATGAAGGTTCACGAAATTCATCGCGGCTAAGGGCTAGAATTTTAAGCCTGTCGTTAGCCTAAGCTTTGAGCCCCGTAAAGGTGACAGTACGATTTTGCTCGGTACAACACAATAGATGGCGACACCAATCGGACCCACTGATTTAACGAGCACGTTAAATCAGTGGGTACAGTACAATCATCTCGTACTCCGTCTGTACTTGGCGAGTATTTGTGGCGTCGGGCATTCAACCCAAGCCTTCCGGTCTGGCGTCCGAGACTCTAACCACTAGGCTACCGACGGCCCTTTATGAATAAATAAAAATCAAAAAAGAACAGAAAACTAGTTTTAATTATTTAATTTTATTTCTTTTATTTCATTATTACTAATTTTAAATTGTATAATTATAATTTTAATATTACATATAATAATGATAATAATAATCATAGAATAATAATATAATGATTATGTATACTTATTTCATAATAAGCAATTTTATTAAATTTTGATAAAAAAAAGAATTACATACAACCAACATTCACATTTTAGTATGCGAGCTTACCTTATCAACGTACGGTTAGGCTTAGAATGGTGTCAAGCGGAGAAATATAGGAAACGAAGCATGTGGTTGCCAACGGAGCGCCAACGACACGTATGAAATCGGGGTTGACAATTTGGTGAGTTATCTTGAAAGTGAGCATGTTTGCGAGAGTACGCAAGCACCTTTTTTCTATTTACTTAAAGATTTGCTTTTATAAGCAATAAAAGTAATGATCACAATCATATGTTCACCTTTTATTAATCTTTTTCGCGTTTTTTTATTAGTTTTTTTCAGTTTTTGTAAATATTATGCAATCCTACCTTTAAGCAATTTACTTGTAAAACGTTGAAAATTTATTTGATGCTAAAAATATATTGCTGATAAAAGGTATTTAAAAAAAAAATTAATTTTACCAATTAAAAGCAATTTTTTGTATAAGTTTCAAAAGGCGTCTTAAGAAATACTCTTAAAAAGTAAATATAACCAAAATGCTTTAAATAAATTTAAGGGAGTAATAAGCTATCTAGTCTCACTGAAAATAAAAGCAATATCAATTATTAAGCTATTATTATCAATTATAAGCAATTATTCTCAATATATACTCTTTAACAGAAATAATAGAAACACAGAACTCAACAAGCATTTATCTACTAAAATTTAAACGAGTAAAAAATATTCATGGCAGTTAACACTAATATTCTTGATGACCTTTGTTACACGTGCAAAGTACTTGTGCACCGGAACATAATTTCATACTAGGATTATTTAAGGGGTGTATAAAAGTACGGGCTTAGTACTTTCATTACTAAGTCATAAAAGGACCTGCTTCAGGCAATTACGGGAGTATTTGCGGAAACAGGAGATGAGAAAGAGGACGATGATCAAAAATAAATGCCACCTTCTGGCTTATACCTGTGTGAAGGTTGATTTGAGAGCATCTCGTCTCTATTCCATCTGATAAGTGTATTTATTCAGTTGCTATTAAGAATGAAATGAGTAAAGGAATATGCATTAATACATGAATAAGGCAGAGGACACGTGTCATCGCATAAATAAGGGGCGCAGTTTCCTTGTGATTAATATGGGGAAGGAAATAAAAAAAAATCTATGATTAGGAAATGATTTTACTTTATCCCTCACTATTAAAGAAGACACTTAAACACTGAATGTGAGTCTCAATCAGCCTTAAAAAGGTCACATTTCTAATAGGATAAAGGGAATTACATGAAAAATTAAAAGTGTCAATCTCTGTGATAGAAATAGCAGAAACGCTTACACAATATTTCTTATTTTAAGAGAAGAACCAAACTAAATCTAATAAATGATGCATTTGAAGAAGATTGATTAAAGTTTGCTTTTACATGCAATGAAACAGTTGATCACAATCGTATGTGCGTCTTTTATTAATCATTTTAAGTTTTTTTTATTAGCTTTTTTTCAGTTAATAGTAATAAAATCTATTAAAATGTTTATGATACGAGATTTTTTTATTACTAATTTTAAAGGATGAATTTATATAAGTAGCTTTAATAATCACTGTGTAGGTATAATAATGGTTATTTCTAATACCATTTGGAATAAATCCACAAAAAAGAAACACTTGATTTTTTTTTTCTGCTCTTAATTTTTTTAATATAGCTTCGCTTTTGAAATCTATTTAATAAAATTTATAAGTAAACTTCTAAACTTTAGGGTCAATATGAACAGTACATCAGCCTTGTGGTTAGAAACGTTACAAGATAATGCAACAAAAATAGATTACCACAAACTATATGAATATTTATTATATTATTTAAGGTTTTTTTTTTATCAAATTGTAATTTAAAAGGAAATCGAGAATTTAGCGCTTTAAACTTAAGATCAGCCTCCCAATTTATTTTAATTTTATAAATCAAATGTTAATTGCGCACACACATACAATATTTGACAAGAAAGTTAATAGTAATATTTTCTGAAATATCACTAAGCTCTAACTCCCTATAAATATTCAATTCTTTAATTGCCGAAGAGATAAACAAAAAAAAAAAAATGTCTCCTCGTTTCCCCAAATATAACAGCAATAAATAAACGAAATTTGATGGTAACCGGTCAGATTTTGGTTAAGCAGAGAAAAACAAAAAGAAATAATAGCAATGCTTTGATTTTTTAAAATTTTAGCCATTAACACTAATTTAGCTAACATTAGCTACATTACGCAAGTATAGAAAGACAACACAATAAAGAAACCGGAACAGACATTATCACTCTTTCGTCTCTATTTTTCCACCAATATATTTATCACTTCGCTTTTAATTGTTGAAACAGAAACAATTCTTTCGGTGCAAAAGAACCGCTTTTCAAAATTGATACGGAGTTGCTATTCATATACTAAAATAAAAATGACATTACTTGATTAATTTTTTAAACAGAACTTATTAGATACTGAAAAGGGAGTATACATCATTCGAATGAGATTGAGGGGCATTATTTTCTCAAATTTTCAAAGGATCCTGTAAAACGCTTTCCCAGGTAGAAGATTTTGTGTTTCACTCTACATTAACTTCGTGTCTTTGAACCCGGTTGAATTTATACCAAGAATTAATTAATTCCTTAGGTTTCAATCAAGATTTCCTGCTCTAAGGAAGAGAATAGATTCCTAAGCTAGCACAGGATGGAATATTGCATGGCATAACATGATTTAATATAAATACTTATATCAATTATTTAAGTTTTGAAAAATACTTAGATTTTGATTTATATTGTAAGAAAGCTCAATTTTACTCATTGTTATTTTTGATTTACTCAATCCCTTTATGCTGATTATTTTTTTATTATACGACAATTATCCTTACAACTCTATAAATTTGGATACTTTTAAATAATTTTGTTTTCAACTCTTCAGAATTCAGCTTTTGAGTAAAAACTACATGGACTGGTTTTCATCTCTTTAGATTAATGACGTGCAGACATATTTAAAAAGGATATACCAGCATGTGTTTTTAAAATTTTTTCTTGTCCACTTAATATGTTTTTCTTCTTGACGGCAACAAAAATTTCATAACATTTGAAATTAAAAAACATAGTTTCTTTAACTGTAAAAATTAATTGATAGTATGCTGGTTTTTGAAATTTGATTTTTAGATGAAATTTACAATAAAATTAATATATTTGTTGTGGAAAAGATAAATATTATTTATTCATTGCCTTTGAAACTCTTAACAATTCTGATTTACGTATGAAAAGTAATATATATTCCCTTACAGCGAAAGTTAGATTTTAATATGAGGTTTGTAACTGTTGATATAATTATTCGTATTCTAAAAATCTAATGTTTTGTTTATAATTTTTTCATAAATTATATATATTTATAGCTTCGGATGTAAAAAAATTCCTGGGTATTTATATGAGAATTTCTGAATTGTTTAATGACAATTTTCTTGAGTACATTTTTGACTGATTTGCGTTTTCAAGGCAATTCCCTTTATTTTAAAATCCATTTTCTTACTCAATTTTTTTATCTTTGTAGCTTTTCAGAAAGTGCTCAGAATGAGGATGAAATGTGCATTAAACATACAATAAAATTAAATTAATTAAAATTGTAACAACTACATTTAAACTCTACCAACCCTTGAACACAAAGGTGCAAAATTAAAGTTGCAAATTAGGACACAAATGCAAAATTAAAGACTCAATCTCATTCAACTCAGTAAACTAAGAAAAGGAAGGTAAATTAAAATAGTTAAAAGAATTAAAGAGTATTAAATGTAACTACTTGAACGTAGTAAAATAAATTGCATGAACTAATTAGTGTGAATATATATTAAATTAAAATGATGTCCAAAGCATCAAAAAAAAAAAAGAAAAAAAACTCAAATGCGAGAAAATTTTTGAAAAATATTATAAAGCTGGATATAAAATTAAAAAAAAAAGATTTCTTTTTAATTTTTTTTCTGTCAGAATGTTATTATATGAAATTAGAATCAAGAACACACACAAATTACACAGGCAGATTTTTTTCTATTACAAGGTATTTAAATTTAAAAATTAAATTTAAAAATAATCTTTATTGTTTTTTCGTTGTTGCTATCATACTTGGAGATTTTAATGGGAAATGTAATTAATTTGATGAACAAGGATTATATAACAATTTTAAATGACATTAGCCTTGAAATGTTGTCCACTATATTATAATGCTTTATGTAAAAAAAAAATACATAAATTTTTTTTTTACAGCACAATAAAATTGATTACCTTTAAAAAATATTGAGAAATAAGTTTCTTTGAAGATCTCTAAAGGTACATAAATATTAAAGTCCGCCATTCCTTTAAAAATTCAGTGAACTAAAAAAATAGTTAAGTATAAAAGTGTTTGAAAGACTTGGGAGATAACCGATGGAAGAACATAGCATCAAATAGATCGAGATTGTCTAAGCTGACGGAGACAGCTTTGGCCCGGTAACCGGCTGTAGTAGAAAGTAGCAGAAAAAGAAATTTTTTAGCATTTTTCGAAAGCAAAAAGAAAGTTATACATTTTACCCAGTTTTGCCAAATAAAAGTACTAAAAATAACTGAAGAGGCTTTTTTCTCCTAGACGTTATTTTTAAAAAAATATTCTGAAGTAAGAAATAAAACGAATACAAGGTAGGTAGTGAATCCTAAAAAAAGAGCTTTAAATAAAACGTGATGTAAACGACAAATATCAATTGTGCACAATAATAATAATCCTTATTTCTTAGTTCAACGATTTTCAATGACATCCTTAAAAATTATACTTTCAATTTCTTAAAAAAAAAAAAAACCTCAACTTTTTTTTCTTTAAAAAAAAGGACATTTAAAGACGTCCTTTTGAAGAACACTTTTATCAACTTTGACACTTAAGAAATTTCTCCCCCCCCCCACGCTAAAAAAAAAGAAGAGTTAAAAAGTCTGATATTACAACATAAATGTAGTTTATTGAATAGATGCCACTACACACCACACTATTACAATCACATTTCTATTGCATTTCAAACGATTTTTTATTTTTAACCTTTTAACTTTCAAGTTATTTTGATGATTTGGGTACATAAATTGTCAAAACTTGTTTGTGGAGTATCTGGTAACTATGAAATTTTATAAATACATTTGATGAAAAAACTATAAGACAAAAATGTTTTTGAGAAGAAAATAAACTCTTTTCATTTCTCTTTTTGAAAACTGATTCGAAATGAAAAGTTTGTTTACCAATGCCTTTAAACATCACGAGAATAAGCAAAATTCAATTCTATTTCGTATTGAATAAAAATATGTAAACAAATTAAAATGTGTGATGACTATAGATATTACTACATTAAATATTCTTGCAAAGATCCCAGGTAAGCTGTTTATTATATGTATTATTTCATTTCACAGCAATATATCATTAAACTGATATTTACATTTTTTTTATCTCACTTAAGCAACTAAGGAATTTTGTAAAAACAATTATAAAAAGTGTTAGAAATATGTCTTCGCATTGCCTTGAAATTAATTTGTTCTTACCTTAAGAATAGAACCTTTACGTGCAACTAGTGAATTATTCAGGTCTTCCAAAGTCCTTAAAAACAAAATCCAATTGAGAAATGAAATTGGATAGGAAATGAATGCTTAGAGGTGTGTTTGACATAAAAAGGGTCCTGGGGGAAAAAAAAACACCTTTTTAAAGTAAATAATGTAAAAGAAAAATATTAAACTTTTTTCTTCTTGTTTTATCTTTTATTAAGACTGCATTGGAACGGTTGGGACAGAATGAAATGAGATCTGAAATGTTTGTTTTAAGACAACAATTTTAATTTAATGGGAATCGTTTTCATAATTACATATAAAAGCAATACTCATATACGAGTTCAGCTTTCATATTGCATAATAATAGTTGAAAAGACAGAATTTAATATAATAATAACTATGGTAATTATCTGAAACTTTAAAATAATCTCATTATATATTTGAACTTATTACATAAAAATATTTATATTTTATTATATTTGAGGTTGAATTAATTTCTTTATATTGATAAAAATGTTTCAATTTTTGGTGTGTACAGAGCTTTATATTTGGAATAAATGTGTTTTACTATTCAATGTATAATTACACAATTCATGCAGAAACAATATAATGCTTTAAATATCTTTAGATATTATTAAATCTTTTAAGTCTTATTTAAAGACATACCACTATCCCTATTTTCTGGATACCAGTAAATTCCCATCAATCCTCTTTGCGAAATGAGACGAATTCTGTGTTAGTTTAAAATTATTAATAATGTTTGAAGTTAAATGCTTTTTTCGAGATTTGGATGTGAGTAACCTCATTCAAAGTTTTATTTTGCAATAGGAGCTTAATAGAAAATGGAATTATGAAAAATTTGATAATTCTTTAGAGAATATCAAAGAAATTATTATATTTTGTTTGGTAGGAAAAGAAATTTAAAGAGATAATGATTTAAGAGGAAATTAAGGTGTAATTATAAAATATAATCTCGATTAAAGAATTACAGTGAAATACATTTAACGCAAAAACACTTAACACACAATATCGTTTAACACGAAATTATACAAAAGTCGTGGCAAACTACTAGGCTTTTTCATACATTTTTCTCTTAACACGAAACGAAAATTACGAAACACGAAAATATTTCTCTTTTGGAAATGAACAAAATACAGAAAACCCAGCCACGCAGGTTCAGCATAAGAAGAATTAGGTGCAGTAGATGAGGATAATGTGTGTACAGGCAATTTTATGACAGACAAAAACATTTGGGAGTTTGTTCAAAGCTAAAAAAATATCACTGACACAGATTAAAATGACGAAAATGAAATGAATAATGCGGATCCTGTTTCCACGGCATCCTAAATGAGGAATATCATGCAAAGTCTGAGCAGTTATTTAGATCACAATCCAGTGGCGAAATTAGTAACAAAAGGGATGACATCGAACAATTTGTTGAAAATTGGATGCTAAAAATACAATGCAAATAAAAAGAAATATCAGATCATTTTCCAAATCGTTTCCAAATCTTGAAAATTTTGCATTACATTTCGTTGTGAATGTTTTTGTTTCATTGATTTTTATTAAATACAATCTATGTTAATATTCATATACGTATCTCTATGTAAATATATAAACATATACATATTTATATTTATTTATATATATATATATATATATATATAACTATATCCATTTTTATATACATATTTCTATGTGAATAAAATGTTCTTAAAAAATCTTAAATTTTTTTGATATAAAGGTTTCTTTTTAGCAAAATCCTTTAACACGACAAAATATTTCAGCCCACTCAGTTTCGTGTTAAGCTATTTTCGCTGTATATCTAAATGGACACAATTAAGTGGAAGAATGAGAAATGACATTTTACACAATTAATATATTAATAGTTTTAGATTTAAATAAATTTATTAAGTTGTTTATTATTTTTAACGTATCCAGAAACTTTTGTTAGATATAATTAATTCTATATCTTTTGAAACAAATACCTTAATTTATCTCTTCCTTAGGTTTTACACTATGTGCGATATGGTTAGATATTTTATGTTTTGTGCGTGAGTGTCTTTTAGGCTTGTAAATCTAGTTTTACTACAAAGCTTTTATTTTTTTGTTTTGGTGGTCAAATTAGTTTTGAGGATATACATATATTGCTTTTTACTCTACGATATACAACCGTTGACAATAAAGCTTGGTGAAGAAAGTCAGAATGGTTGATCTAGCACCACTAAAGAAACATAACGCTGAACATGCGTTGAGGCAAGTGTTTATTATATGACCCCGACGTTGTTCAGTTGAGTGTCGCTTGTGTTCCGCGAAAGACTTGTTTTACAAAGGGCTTGTTTAGTGCGTTGGTTCTTAATTGAGAACAGGGAAATGAACGAACAAAAGATCAATTAAAAGTTTTGTTTTAAGCTTTGCAAGACACCGACAGAAACTCATTCGATGCTGGTGCGTGTTTATGAAGATCAAACACTGTCCATGAAGTGTGTGTATGAGCAGTTCACCCGTTTTTGAGAAAGCAGGGAGAGTGTTTCTGACAATCCCCATAGAGAAATATCGGTGACCTCCATCGATGACGAAAACATTGAGAAAGTGAGTAAATTAATCACGAAACATCGTCGATTAACTGTGCGCATGATAGCTGGAAGATGAATGCTTCTAGGTACATTGAAATTTTGACACGTTTCATCAAACGTCTACGCAGGGTACGACTCCAGTACGAACAATAAGGTTCATGTTTTTTTTGTTCCCTACAATGCTCGCCCTCACATAGCCAATATCTTTAAACAGTTCCTAGCAACAAAATATAAAAGTGGGGGGGGGGGGAGAGTTGCAAATTGAACATCCACCATTCATCACAGATCTCATTCCTCCAGACTTCTTCCAATTGACTCAAACTCGCTTTGAAAGAAAGATATTTGATGATATTTCTGACATCCAACGAAACTTGACGAGGAATTTGAATTCCATCCCAAAAGAAGACTTCTTGCAAAGTTTCCAGGACATGTATAGCAGATCTCAGAAGTGAATAGTTATGGGAGGTGACTATTTCAAAGGACAGTAGGGTAATTTTGGTTAATATTTCATCTACGTTAATGGTACAAGACTATTTACCAAACTTTATCGTCAGAGGTTGTACATTCTTTTTTATTTGATTACGTATTTTCATTGCATTTAATTTTACCTTTTCTTTTGAATTTATGTAGAAATCCACGTATTTTATGAATGAAGAAATGAGAGCCTTTGTAGTTAAACTCCTCAATGCACTCCACAGAAATAAATAGGAGACTTTATTTGCAAAATACCCCTTTTACCAGTGCTTCTCAAACTTTAAATACTGGTGACCCAATTTTCAATCATAATTTTTATCGCGCCTCCCTTACACAATAATAATGCATTGAAGGCAAAAATAATGCACTTTGACGCTAAAATTGCAATACGATCTTAATTATAAAGCGTACAAATTACGTACAAGATACGTATTAAATTATGTATGTTCTTTAAAGTAATATACTGGGTGTCAAGCCTTAATGTGACCCAATAGCTAATTCCCGAAACGTTCGGTTTAGATATGCACTTCCAGTTTGAAAAATGTTTAAAAAAAGGTAAGGAATGTTTTTACGTGCTTTTCGAACCATAAAACCCATTTAGAAGAAAATTACAAAAATTAATTTTTTATGTGTTCCCCGGGTCCTATCACTTGTATTTAGGAAAGGATGCAGTATACAAAAACAAAGTTAACACAAAGAGTTTCATTTTATTACGATAAAAACTGACCGAGTTATGCCTACATAAATTTGAAGCATCTGAGTTGCTCAGAAAGGGGGGGGGGAGTTTTTTTTTAAAATTGAGTTTAGAGAACAGTAATTTATTATCTACAGAAAGAGCAAAAAAAAAAAAAATTATAGGAAAATAAAAACATTGTAGTAAACATCACAGATTGACAATTTGTATTGCTGTATAACAAAACAAAACAAAAAAAAATTAAATTCACAAGAAATACAACTTCTACCGAAAAGATTAAAACACCTTGTTTTAACAAATAGCAGAAAAATAATACAGGATTTGCCTTTCAAATTATAGCATAATTTGGAATGATGCGCCAATCATGAATCAGGGACTTTATTATATCAGAATGACCAAATTAACTTCAATAATGGTGAAGGCACGAGACAGGGAATACATCTATTGCAACTCCCAGTTTTATACATGCGCTGAACAGCACGGGCAATTGTGCAATAAGATGGATGTCTTCGAGCGGAAATTTAATGGCATTCTTGCCGCCTCTCTCTTATTTCGATTACACTTCTCATAAAACAGTACCATTACGCAGTATTCTTCATTTGTTACATCTCGTTCTCCCGTACTAGAATTCATAATATTAAAATACGGCTGTATGCAAATGCAAGCGACTACACAACATATTTTTAACGTACGTCATGATCAGCAAAAATGCAGCAAACCAGACTGAATCCGCAGTATATAAGTCTATTTTTTTGGTACTGCTTTTAAAATGTTTTCTTCGTCCAAAATATTTTATTTTTTTCTACGTTTTACACATACGCAGAATAAATTTTATTTCTTATGTCCTCAATTATTGTATTATTAACGTATGCTTTTAAATTTAAAAACGATTTACATAAGAGTGACGTGCAAGAGCGAAAGTTTCCTAGCAGAGTTCCAACTAATTTCACTTTGGAGACGACCCCTTACTAGCTTCTTGAAAATAGTCGAGAGAATGGATATAATGTATAATTTTCAGAGTTCCATAACTCGGCCAGTTTTTATCTTAATAAAATGAAACTTTTTGTGTTTACTTTGTTTTTGTGTACTGCATCTTTTCCTAAATAAAAGTGATAAAACCTGGAGACCATATAAAAAATTTATTTTTTTATTTTTTTCTAAATTGGCTTTGTGGTTCGAAAAGCACGTAAAAACATTATTTACCTGTTTTAAAACATTTTTCAAATTGGAAGTGCATATCTAAATCGAACGGTTTGGGAATTAGCTGTTGGGACACATTAAAGCTGGACACCCTGTATATTTCAAGTAAATTACTTTAAGGTAATAGGATAATTATTATGTTGTTTCTCTTTCTCTAATTTTTAAGTTAAAACAGATTGCAAAATGATGTAAAATTAAAGATTTATTTTCTCCATCATCCCTTTCTAAAAGTACAAATGTCATTAGAAAAATAGTCTAGTCCAGCGATATTCAACCTGCGACCCTACGGTCCTTTTTAAGTGGCCTAGTCATAATCCATTGCTCTGAGAAATTCATTCATTTATGAAAATTTGGGGAGAAATTCAATGCTATTAAAATCAAATATATCAATTTTGCCTTTTGCTGTCGATGTCGCATAGGTGCGAATTGAAATTTTTTTTTCTCATTAGAGATAACAGACAACAGTGGAGTAGTGACCATTTTATGGGTGGAACTAGTATTTAACTGTCTTTCATATCATGCAAGTGAAAAATATTCGAAGAAAATAGATTGTTTAAAGACCATTGGGAAGTTGACTATTTTATAGTGAAAAACAAGCATGGTTCGGTAATTGGTTGATTTGTCACGAAAGTGTATTTAAAAAATACCAATAAACAGGAATCATTCAATGACACTTTTCCTCGAAGATCTATTTCAAGACATAATCAATAGGATTTATTGAATAAACTTTACAACCGCAAAAAAATATTTGTCTGTGGTAAAATGTCTCAGCAATAACAAAGGCAACCTATGAAATTTGCAACATCATTGATCATCATATGAAACTGATGCAGAAATTGTGAAAGAATAGTCATAAATGCTTCCAATTTAGAAAAATTCAGTGACAAAAGTGAAAGTAATTAAAAAAGGCTCTATGTTATCTTGCTCTTAAAGAATCCCCCCCCCTCCATTAATTCTCATGGTGCGGCCCTCATGAAATAGCCATCATATATAACGGTTGAGTACTCCTGGTCTAGTCTGTTGCTCTCTATCATATCTATCACATCTGATATTCTCGCGAACGTTTGCGTGAGTCTGGACAACTTATCGGACGTCTCCGCAAAACATTTAAAAATGCTGTACCTTGTACAGTTCCATTCAATTTTGGTCGAATCGATACTCTTCTATAGCTGCCGAATCTATCTTGAATGTGCATTTTATAATTTGAACTTGAGCGTTTGTTATAATTCGCAGTTATTGGTATTACGGCAGTAAATTAAAACAAAATCATAGATACACTTTTATGTTGTAAGCCAACATTCTGATAATAATGTATCAACAAGTACACAGACGAGCATGGCTCCGAAAATTAAATCAAGGAAATATTCTGAGGAATACTTAAATTTTGGATTTATCATTACCGAAATAAATGGAGAATTAAAAAAAAAGTATTTTCTTGCTGAGGACTGCTTGATAGCAAGTTACGAGTGGGTTAGGGATCCATTTCAAAATACTTCAGAAGGGCTGTCAACTGCAGAAGAAGAAATCTTCATGGATTTTACATCCAGTGGCGAAATTAAAAGTCATTTTTGAAAAAAATTGCTCTTTAAATTTTAGGCAGAGGTGGATGATGAATTCTCTACAGTAAAAACTAAAGCATTTCGTATACTATATTACCCCATTTTCAACATCCTATCTTTGTGAAACCTGATTTTCTGTACTGGCTGCTTTGAAGACAAAGTATAGATCTTAGCTAAATGTACAACAGTAATTCAAAGTGTCAATTTCTAATATTAACCCAATTTTTCTCTGCAAGAAGAGCCCATGGAAGTCACTAATAATTATTAAACTTGCTCTTAATTTAGTATTAAGTTATTAGTTAAAAGTACCTTGTTCAGTATTGACACATTAAAAGTATACTGGTTGAAGTACCCGCTCTTTGCACGAGTTCATTTTTAAAAAAAATAAAACATTATTCACAATACAATAGCTGAATTGCAAGGAGAATAAAAAAAGTGCACGACTATGTATACAAAAATGTAAAATGATTTTTTTAATGAATGGTCATATTATAAATAGTTTTAAATGAATTGTAAAAAACATCACCGAATTAGCATTTAGAATTAATGTTAACGAATGAAAAAGAATATAAAATTCCAATGAAGAATAATTGTGTTATTATTAATATTTAAAGCGAAAAGACTTCAAAATGTCTTAATCCGGAAGCTGACACGCACTGGATACTAACGGTGATGGTGGTGCGGGTGTCACCCACATCCTTTTTTAAAAATCATTTTTAGTGTACAAGATAAACATCATAATTTCAGTGAATAATTTAATTGAGAGAAAGTATACTTACCTACTTTCAAGGACTATTTAATTCTTTGATAATTTGAGAAAAAATCCAATGAAATGATTCAAATGTGCATAACCTTATAAAAGGAAGCAAATCACGGACACTTTTCGCTAATATTACAGGAGTGTTATATTTGCAGGCAAAACTGTCCTATTTTGATGAAATTACTGTAGTTTTATTGTCTTTGATGATGGACAAATAGCATGTTGAAATTATTTTTGTTTGTGTCTTTTGTACAAGGCCCAGTGTGTCGTGGTACATTTATGGTTTCATATTTTAGTTGATGAAGTTCTTTAAGAAGCATTTGAAAACATTCCTTTCGTTTCATGTTCATCGCTTTTCTCAAATGAACTTTCACTATCTTGAGTAATATGCATTATATCGTTCAGCAGGTCCTCTTCCCTTGCTTGATCTGGGATGAAAAGTGAATTAAGTCATCCTTTTTTTTTCTTAGGGCTAATGTATAGTATTTCAATAATAATGGTAGTGATGACTTTTTTATCTTCCTAAAAAATTTTTGATTCTGAATCTGGATTATGTTTTTTCTCAGAAAGCATCGTATTTTAGCTTAAAAAGAAACGTAATAAAAAATATCTTATCTTTGAATTACAGCAATTCAAACAAAATGTTTTTTTTTTATTTCTTATAGGATCAAAGATTGAAGCTTTTTTTTTGTTGACGTATATCGCCAGATGATTCATATAAATTATATCAGTGTAAATATGTCTGTATTTTTTCATGATGTCAGAAAAGTGTTTTGTTTTACTTTTCATTTCAGTTATTTTTTGATAGAGTTCCAGTTATTTTTTCTCCTTTTATTTTCGATATGCTCGCGCCCCCCTTGATATCAAGCCCCCTAGGGGGGCGCGCCCCACAGTTTGAGAAACGCTACCTTTTACACATATATTTTGCATTTTTGGAGGAAATATTAAGTCTATGTATACATTCCTTTGTTTGGATTTTATGCTTATTACCATGTTTTTCTTGTATAAATTTATTTATAAAAAATAAATATTCGTCAAAAAAATGATTTAAAACTTATTGATTTTACATTATCGCCTCGGGGGCGAATCATTTGATTTCTTCATTACTGAATTCATATTTTAGTGTTTTAATCTAGATAAAAAGAGAAACTTCATATATTTTTCTTTTTAAAACAGATTTTATCACAAGTACATCTTTTCGTTTTATCCACTTGAGTTATAATCTATTTTCCATGACCGATGAAAATTTCACTTTTAAATAAGGATCTTTCAACAGTAAAACAGATTTTTTAAAAATTAAACTTGATATATATAAGTAAATGTGTTCAGCACTTACGTAAAATTTTTAACAGTAGTGGGGCAACAAGTTCTACTTAATGAAAGTTAGATTAAAAACATCTATCATTTTCTCAGTGTTTTAGCATATGTTTTAATGTTATTACTAATTTTCGACTCATGAAAAATGTATTTTAAAACTCCTTTAATTTGAGGACTTTAAATTTTGAGAAAATACTAGTATATAAAACATATTTGTGTTTGGATACAACACATAACTATGCTAATGAAGCTTTCACAAATATTGTTAAAACATTGTTAGAGAAGCTGAAATTTTACTCAATATGCACAATGCTATAAAAAGTACTTGTAAAATTGTAAAAATGAGATATCTTTAAATTTAATTTAAAAAAATGCTCGTTTTTTAATAGTAAAACTTTTTTATTACACAATTCTTTTTTTTTCTGGAAAGGATTTTGAATAATAGCAGTTTTTCTTTTTTGAAAGAAAGTACTAGTATATATGTAGGAAAGGAGTGCAAGTTTTCTTTTACTTCTTTCGATTTTTATTGTAAGAGATGGCACCACTAATCGAAACCACGTGAGTTTTTTAGCTGTGCGATACGATAAAGCCATGTTTTTATAAATGTGGCAGAAAGAAGAAACTGGGAGTTGCACCAAAGCTTGAACGAAGGCAGGTCAGAGGAAATCGCTCTCTCCGTTGTTTTGAGAAAGAGTACGTGTTTTCGGAATTAGTATGGTGTTATCTCGAATAATTTACAAGGGGTGATCAAATGAAAAGGTACGAAACGACACGGTGGGTACAAATATAGACTTTATTCAAAATATACACCATAGGCCTGAGTACAACGATCCCACTGATGAACAAGCCGCAGGATTCCTTGTTCCCAGAATTCCTGTGGCTGTGACGAGACCCAGTCCTTCACAGTGTCCTTGAGTACGTCGTCCGAGTTGAAGCGCTTTCCTTTCAGGTGTTTCTTCAGTGGACCAAACACATGGAAATCGCAGGGTGACATGTCCGGACTGTAGGACGAATGGTCCAACGTCTCCCATTGGAACTTGTCCAGTTCCATTTGTGTGACTATGGAGACGTGTGGACGTGCGTTATCATGGAGCAGAACCACACCCTCCGTGAGCAGCCCCAGTCTTTTGTTCTTGATGGACCTGCGTAGGCGTCGGAGTGTCTCACAGTACACATCGGAGTTAATGCTTTTTCTGTGCTCGAGTAATTCTGTGCTCGCATCATTTGGACGCCGCTTTTTATAAGAGCCTTTGCTCTCTCCTGCGCATGCGGGCACCCGCACATGATCCGATCCCAGTCAGAGTCTTCAATGGCATCCCGAGATGTCTCGCTACATTCTCCCTTGGCGGAATATGCAAATATTTAACTGTTTCATTTTTATGTCGTTTCGTACCTTTTCATTTGATCACCCCTTGTAAAACCCCTTGTAAATAGTTAATGTTTTAGTTGTGTTATTAATAAATTAAGTTATTTTAACTCTGCGGGGTTATTTTAACATTAAAATCGAACCTTCCCCTAGACGCCGTCCCACAAATGGGGGGTTCGACCGAGAATTTTTTTAAACATTCAAAGTTTTATCTAAGAGCATTTTTTAAAAGTTTTACCTCCTCATCGATTTTTGATTTCCTGAGTGGTACATAGACCTTGCCTTGCATTGAATAGAGACCCGGCGAAGCCTTCAGCTGAATAAGAAATTTTACGAGCGATACGGAAATACTTCAGCGAGAACAGTCAACAAGAAAAAGGAGTCCATTGACTTGGTTAAAAACACGGAATCTTGGCGAATTTCCACGTCAGCTACAGTCAACAAAAACTGGAAGCCCAGCGACTCAACGAGATACTGAACGGGATTACCTTGATCATTGAGGTCAACACTGACGAGAGAACCTTTGGAACTGCATCGAATTGCGAGTTATCAACACGAAACAAGATTTCCTGTGTCATTGAGGTCAAGGTAAAGTGTCTTCAGAATTACATTGAATTGTGCTAGTATCCTTTTTTTGGTATTGTGTGAGTATTAGGCGAAAATTATATAAATGAATGATTTTGTGTGTATATTTCCTGTTCTGTGAATCTGAAATTGAATTTTGAAGTACTAGGTACTATTATTGGTTTAATTGCAGACATAAATATTTGATGTTCCTTCAGTTTTGGATTAATAACTGAGTACTTTCCGTGTTTTTTCTTAATCTATTTTTGATAAATGAGAGGAACGCGTTGTTTTTTTAATAAAAAATAAAATTGATATTAACTGTAATACTGTTGTGTTTTGTAAAAGGATTTAAATTCCGGGAATTCTTTAAAAAGTCCATTTTTTTCTATAATTGTTTATAATTGATAATTGCATCTTATTTAAATTATCTTTTGTTTCTTTTTAAGTGAATAAACTTTTTGCGTGTCATTTTAATGGTTTTGTCTCATTTAACTTGGGTAAAAATTTAAGTTGTTCTCTGGGTCACCATTCTGAGTATAAAAATGGCATTCTTACTCGCGAAAAGGAAAGAGGATTTGGTGTCACTCTCGCCGAGGATTTGGATCTTACTATCGAAGCAGGTATCACAAAATTGAAGTTAAAGGAGCTGATCGTAAAAAGCCCAGATTACGTTGAAGACGATGTTAAAAAGATGCTTGATAGCATAGTGGAGGAACGAACAGAAAGGGCTGAGAGAGAAAGGGCTGAGAGAGAAAGGGCTGAGAGAGAGAGAGAGGGCTGAGAGAGATAGGGCTGAGAGAGAGGATATGCGAAAGGATGAGAGAGAAAGACGAGAGTACGATTTAGAGAAGTTGCGAATACAAGCGCAACAGACTGCCGGTATGCCGAATAACACCGAAAACGTTCAAGCATCGAATAAACTGTTTCACGAAACTTTTCATAAGTTTAATATGAAGGAAGATATTGGTTTGAATCTTACCTTATTTGAGCGTCATGCAGAACTAACTTCCTTACCGAAAAAAGATTGGGTTCAAAAACTTATAGGTTTAATACCCGTCGAAATTGCCCATCTGATCGCAAGAGAACCAACTGGTAAGTGTAACGATTACGATCATATAAAGAAGTTGCTCTTACAAAGATTTAAATTATCTCTCTCTCCGGAAAAATTTCGTAAGTTATTTTTGTTTCACCAAAAGTCCGATGAACGAACATGGCAAGATTTTAAACACGAATTACAGACGTATTTTGATGGATGGACTTTGGGCTTAAAAGTTAACACCTACGACCAATTACGAGAATTAATCATAACCGATTAAATGAAGAAGAGGGTGCCGTATGATTTTCAGGAACACCTTTTATCGAATGGTCTACTATTAACTCATCTATTGAGCTAGCGAAAAAATTTGAAGATTATGAGGACGTCCGAAGAACTATAGGGCCAAAGCAGTTAAACTCATTTGCTAAGAGATCGAACAATAACGATAATTGTTCTCGAAGGCAAGAACGTTTTCACCTTGGAAATAATTGGAATGATAGAAAATGCTTTCAATCGACGAGAACTTACGATAAAAGAGTTAAACAGGAAACATGTAGCTACTGCAGGGGACCAGGTCACTATGCCGTAGATTGTACAAAGCGCAACAAGGGTACGAAAATCAATAAATCTTCAAGCTCTCCGGTCCAGATCTGTTCTCGAATTCAGCAAGACAGAATTAAGACCAGGAAAATAACCATCGGAAAAAAGACTTTTGAGGCTCTAATCGACACTGGAAGCTCAGTTTCGCTCATTCGTGAAGATGTAAGCAAAGGAATCATCGAGCAATCGAAGCTCTCGAAGGACATTGTCGTGTTATCTGGATTGGGAAAGTACGAAGTCAAAACAAAAGGATCGTTCCAACGAGAAATCGAATTGATGCAGAGAAATATTCCGTAATATGGCATGTCGTGCCTGCGGTGCATTTGGAGTTCCAGGCAGTGATAGGATCGGACATTTTGGAACAAGCTTTTGTTGGCTTTGATAAAAAAAGGTGTTTATTTCCGTAAACACGAAGAGAAGGTGTGGTTTGTGAATACACAGGTTTATGAGGCAAGAACTGAAGACGAAATCGAAGTTAAACATGTTATCAATCCTCAAATAAGAAAGGAACTCTCTGAACTAATCAACAGCTATACACCTAAGAAGACCGAAACGACAAATGTTTCCATGAGAATTATCCTGAAGGATGATATACCAGTTTACCAAACAGCACGCCGTTTGTCGTTTCTGGAGAATCAGACCGTCAACAAGCAGATCGACAAATGGTTGGATAAGGGAATCGTGAGACCAAGCTCTTCTGAATATGCAAGTCCAATCGTGTTAGTCAAGAAGAAAGACGGTACCAACAGACTATGCATTGACTATAGGAAAATGAACCGAAAACTAGTCAAGGATCGCTTCCCCTTGCCACTGATAGAGGACGTATTGGATAGGCTGCAATAGGCCAAAGTGTATTCCACGTTAGACTTGAAAAATGGGTTTTTTCATGTCGACGTAAACGAGGATTGCAAGCATTTCACCTCCTTTGTTGTACCAGACGGGAAGTTCGAATTTAATAAGGTACCTTTTGGTCTCAGTACAAGCCCAAGCGTATTCCAAAGATATGTGTACAGCATTTTTAGGGAACTCATGCGAAAAGGCATCGTAATAATTTATTTGGACGATTTGATCGTTCCAGCTAAAGATGAAAAAGAAGGTTTGGAAAAACTAAAGAAGGTGTTAGAGGTCGCATCCAGATATGGGTTGGAGATCAAGTTTGAAAAATGCCAGTTTTTAAAACGAAAGGTGGAATTTTTGGGTCACGTTGTCGAAAATGGAACGGTACGCCCTTCAGTTGCAAAAACGATAGCTGTCAAGAGGTTTCCTGTACCAACGACTGTCAAATAGGTCCATAGCTTTTTAGGACTCACTGGCTATTTTCGAAAATTTATTCCGTCATACTCTAAAATAGCGAAACCTTTGAGTGATTTAATTAGAAACGACAATCGATTTGTCTTTGAACGACCTCAAATAGAAGCATTTGAAAAGCTCAAGCAATTATTGACTGAAAGTCCAGTATTAAGTATTTTCCAGCAGGGAAAAACAACCGAATTGCACACGGATGCAAGTCAACAAGGCTACGGAGCCGTCTTACTCCGAGAGGCAGAAGATGGAAAATTGCATCCAGTTCAATACATGTCTAAGAAAACTACTCCGGCAGAGGAGAAGTATAGCAGCTATGAACTTGAAGTTCTTGCTGTTGTCAACGCTTTAAGGAAATTTCGTACCTACCTTATGGGAAATCATTTCAAAGTCATGACGGATTGCTCAGCGTTTCAAAGGACTATGGACAAAAAGGATTTGGTTACTCGTATAGCGCGATGGGCATTATTGCTGGAAGAGTTTGATTATGAAATTGTGCATCGTTCCGGTCAGAGAATGCAACATGTGGATGTCGTTAGTAGATATCCAGTCGCAATAATTACTAACGATACTCTAACCGCAAGATTAAAAAGGGCACAACAAGAGGATGAATACACTCAGAGTCTAAGGTCACTGATTGAAACAAACAGCAATTCAGACTTTTTCGATAAAAACGAAATACTTTACAAATATGTTGAAGGTCGTGAATTGATAGTTGTACCAAGAGATATGCAAACTGAGATAATTAAGTTAGCACATGAGAAGGGACATTTATCCGTTGCCAAGACAGAAGGAGTTGTGAAACAAGAATTTTTCATTCCCAATTTGAGCAAGCAGGTGCAAAATGTAATTGTTAACTGTGTGCCATGTATTTTGACCAACAAAAAGAGTGGAAAAAAGGATGGATTCCTGAACTCCATTCCTAAAGAGGATGTGCCATTAAGTACTTATCACGTCGATTTTATCGGACCTTTGCCTTCTACTAACAAGAAATATCAGCATATTCTCACAATAGTGGATGCTTTTACAAAATTTACCTGGCTTTATCCCGTTAGATCTACTTCCGCAGAAGATGCTTTGGATAAATTAAAACTGCAACAAAAGACTTTTGGTAATCCCAAGAGAATAATAACAGACAGAGGTTCTGCTTTTACTTCTGGAGCTTTTGGAGATTATTGTACTAATGAAAACATTCAACATTTGCAAATCGCCACCGGAGTACCCAGAGGGAATGGCCAAGTCGAGAGAATACACCGAACTATTATTCCCGTTTTGACCAAGCTGTCAATTGAGGAGTCTGTGCCAAGTGGTTCAAGTTCGTAGACCAAAGAATTTTAAATAGTACATTTAATCGTAGTACTAAGTGGTCTCCATTTGAATTATTAATTGGCGTCACCATGAGAAACAAGGAAGACCTTCGTCTGAGAGAGTTACTGATGGACGAAATGATGGAGGAATTTCAAGAACAGAGGAACCAATTACGACAAGATACAAAGAAAAATATCCAGAAGATACAGGCAGAGAATAAAAGAACCTATGACAGGAAGCGCAGGAAGATGGGTGACTTGGTGGTCATGCAGAGAACACAATTTGGGACAGGTTTGAAATTGAGGCCTAAGTTTTTGGGACCATATAGAATAGTTAAAGTAAAACCTAGAGATAGATATGATTTAGAGAAAGTGGGGGATCATGAGGGACCTAAGATAACAAATTCATCTGCTGATTTAATGAAATTTTACTCACCATGATGATGTATTTTAATAAAAAGCGTTTCTATTCTTTTTAAAAGAACATAATGTGTATTAATGTGTTTTGCTTTCTTTGCTATTAATATTTCATTTTTGAGAGTTGTATCCTTATTTTCAAATTTGAATGTCTATATTGGAATTTTTATCTCCGATTAATATTAATTTTGCAGAGGCCTATATTTTATTGTATGATATGTAAAATCACTGAGGTCAGTGATTCCCAGGATGGCCGAACTTGTAGGAAAAGAGTGCAAGTTTTCTTTTACTTCTTTTGATTTTTATTGTAAGAGATGGCACCACTAATCGAAACCACGTTAGTTTTAGCTGCGCGATACGATAAGGTCATGTATTTATAAAGGTGGCAGAAAGAAGAAACTGGGAGTTGCACCAAAGCTTGAACGAAGGCATGTCAGAGGAAATCGCTCTCTCCGTTGTTTTGAGAAAGAGTACGTGTTTTCGGAATTAGTATGGTGTTATCTCGAATAATTTAAAACCCCTTGTAAATAGTTAATGTTTTAGTTGTGTTATTAATAAATTAAGTTATTTTAACTCTGCGTGCTTATTTTAACATTAAAATCGAACCTTCCCCTAGACGCCGTCCCACATATATTATTTTAGAATTTAAAACGAATACTATGAAATCGTTATACTTGAAAGAACAAAATTACATACGAAGAATTTATGGTTGAAAATCCGTAATATTTAAATTTGACATAAAAGTAGTTTTGAATTTCAAACTTTTGACTTTTTGAAAATAAAACTGAATTTTAAAAAAGTCATTTAACAAAGATTTAAACTATTACCAAATTGCTGTTTTTACCAGGGTTTTAGTGTGTGAGAGATATTTTTTTATATATCTTTAACAAATGCGTGTTGGATATTTTTATTATTTCGCCTGCTTTTTGTAGATGAAATTGGATTATGAATTCAAAATACGAATAAATATATTCGTGACCTATTCCAGACAGTGTAATGATTAAGTTACGACAGAATGAATGTGAAATTCGTTGTAAATAAGTTTATTTCATACTTGCGAAATATGTCTGAGTAAAGGTTTATCCAACATCTATCCAAAAAATTAAATATTTTTTTTTCTAGACCAGCAAGAGGCTATTTAGATGTTAGGATGAAAAAGGAGTTTATCAGCTTGAGTAAATTAATTTTTAGAATAAAAAATACATATATGGTACTAGTTTTTCAAAATGAGTATTACCATTAAAAAAGTATCCATTATGCGGAAAATTTCTACCTACGACATGCAGATTATTCAGTTGCATATATAAAAGAATGTATGTTATAAGCGCTTTATGAAGAGATGAATCTTTTTAAGTTTTATTATCGTGTCTTCTCTATGTTTCTTTTTCTTCTGTTTTCTGTGAAAAGTTTCATTATGCTTCGTTGAAGATTGTGAAAATTAGTCGAAAGTGTTACTTTTTTTTTAGACTGGATGAATAGTTGGTTTAAACGATTTCAGATTGCAGATTAGGCCGTATTCCCATGAGGCAACTTTGTGTCATTTAACTTGTTTCCTGTTATCGCTCCTCTAGTATGAAGATGGGACAAAATCCCTTTCACATGTGAATATAAAATTGAATGAAAAGAGAGTTCGTAGGAAAGTTCCCATTCTCATCGGTATAATGATTGAGTTCGAAAAAGCAATACTAAGTTTTCTCCATATTCAGTACACAAGTAGCTGCGTGTGAAGAGTGAAGCTTCCGTAATATCCTTTTGGGGGGTTGAGTCATTTAGTGAAGAGGAGAGCGTGGTTTCACAGCACGGAATGCCAGTCGACGACGTATGAAGGGGGGGGGGGTAGACAATTTATATTCAAAACTAACTCACGACTGTCTGATTCTTCTATTAGGTGTGACACAAGTTGACACGTGTGAAAGGACACTTATTCTTATGAAAAGTTGGTACTCGTGTTGTACGAAATCAATCCACAAGTATGAGATAATGAAATCCGGAGTCGCATGCAGGATAAGCCAATTTTAAGACTGTTTGCGCCAACCTCGTCCCATGACTGCACATAATCAATTAGTATGAATACAAAAAAATTGTGAGCATTACAATGGCATATCACATTATAACAACAAGAAACCAAGTGCAAGGATATAGTTCTGTTGTATATCAATCTGTGCCATTCGATGTCATCTGCATAATTGGATGATTTGAACAAGATCTCATGAACTACGATGTCTATTATTATGTACTACAGACATTATCAATTACAATGGTTTATTGCTGATAAGGACAAATTAATGAGACCACATAGGTTTTTCAAATACAGGGTGATGCGATACCAGGCCGACAAATTTGCAGGGTGTGTAGAGGTGCAGAGACGACTCTGAATCGCATAGGAATGCAGGGTCTCAAATTCCGTAGTTACGAGCTATGGTGCAAAGAAGCAGAGAAAAAGAACTGAAGCAATAGCATATTAAAGGGACAAAACAGATTTTTTGAAATTTTTTACTACAACAAGTGTTTGAAATTACGACCAGAAGTCATCTAGCAGACCTGACAGCTTGGCTACATTGAATTCCTTGCGTTATGGAAGATTCTCCTAGAAGACTACCTCTTTGGACCATACTTTATGGCCGATCCTTTTGACAATACGACATATCTGATCTTCTTGCAATAAGTCATGCCTGAACTTCTTCGCACAGCAAATGTTGTTCCATCATTGTACCGCTCCATGTGGTACCATCAAGATTGGACTCCTCATCATCACGGAACTCAACATAACTTCTTAACAACGGTGAATAGGTCATAGTGGTCCTGTTCATTGCCAGATCTCCGGACCTATCATGCTTCAACTTCTTTTTCTTGGGTCCCATGAAGAGTAAGTGTACGAGACCCCCGTTCCCTCAGTTGAAGACCTCATCGCTCGAACATTTCTGACTGTTATATAGGTACGTGGCATGCTAGGAATCTTTCAGAGCGTACAGAATTACATGCAGCACCACTGTGAGGCCTGTCAGATGACTCCTTGTTGTTCATACCTTTTGTTTGTTTTTCTATGTTTTCCTTACAGAAAGTTTGCGTAAAGAAATATATTACGGATTTCAATAGTTAAGATTCGTTTGGAATAGTGATTTTGAAAAAAAAAACAACAACGTATGAATGAATAATCTCTTTTGCTATTAAAAAGTACATATTAAAATTTTTAAAAATATTATAACATTAAAAAAGATTTTAAATGAATTCTTTCGGCAAAAAATGTAGGAAAATAATAATATTTTGCTTAGATACAGTTAAAACTTTGGGCCAGAGAATGAATAAGGTTTATTGAAATACACTTGTGTTCAAATTAAGAGAATTTCCTGATGTGGGCCGATTAACACTCAAGAATTATTGAACATATTTTAATGAAATTTTGAATGTACTTAGGGTTAATATAATGCATAAAACAAACTATTCAAAAGTTATAACAATCCCTCATGATCGCTTGTAGCACTCATTGGAGTCAAAAGGTATGAAACAGTAGTTACAGAACTGAACAAAACAAAATTCGGTTAATAGGGGCGTTTTCCTCTCTTACAGATATACAGGCCCCGCACCGTGATTTTATATAGGAAATAAGGGAGTTTATGAGTTCATGTGCCAGTTAATCCACCTTGTTCAGAAACTCTCATCTCAGGTCTTGGGTGGTTCTCGGAAGGGGATAGAGTTGCAATTGCTCTCCCAGGCATGCTCTATAGGAATGAGGTCTGGAGATCTGACTGGCCAATCCATCAAGCCTCCGTTGTTATAATGGTTGATTTCTCGTGCATTGGAGGGGAGGTAGGGTCCTTGGAAAGGCCTCCATGGGAAATTGCGGCGAGAATCCTTGTTTAGGCTAAACCAGGAGTCATCAGTGAAAAGAATGGTTACCCCATGATCGATTTTTCAATCTCTATGATCTCTGCACCATTTGAAACGAATACTCATGTTCGTAAAATGAGAGGGACGGAAACAACAAGTCTTTTTACAAAAATTCCTCTTTCATTAAGTCTTTCGGAAACAGTCACCCTTGAAACTCGGGTTCCTGTTGCCGCATACAACTTACGAGAGAGCTCAGAAGTTGTAGCATCCCTATTATGCCTCGCTATAATGGAAAAATAGCGATCTTCTCTGGTCGTCGTGGCTCTTGAATGAATTACCTTGCCAAATCGTTTGTTCGACGATCCCGGTGTCCTGAAACTTCTTTCATAATTGAAAACGACGCTAGGCTTTAAATTGAATTTTCTGGAACTCTAGTTTTGGGACAAATAATCTAAATTAGGATTAGCTCTTACAGATGCCTACAAAATTAGGTTATTATAGGTATACATCTGCTAGTTTTGAGTGATATTTATTTTATTATGTTCATACACAAGAAAACATTTATTAACAAAAATATTTTGATAAAAGTTTGAGGATTTTCGTCTGACTTCAAGAAAATTGTAAAAAAATGGTTACTTGTTATCTTCCCATAATTTTTAAAATTTTTCAGTAAGTCTTTGCTTGTTGCAGGTTTTCCACCTTTGATCTAAACATTGGTGGTTACTCATTTTTACTGTTTGAGCTTTAATTTAACTGATTACATTCTGGACTCGGAGATACTGAGTAACAGACATATTGAGGCTCAAGTAGCCAAATGCAGAAAAAGACTTAACATTCTCAAATATATTTCCGGGCGTGATTGGGGCGCTGACGCCAATACCCTGAGAACAACCTACATCTCACTAATCAGGCCAATTTTGGAATATGGCTTTCCAGTTTATTTTTGGGCTTCTGAAGCCAACTTAAATAAGCTTGAACGAGGGCAACTGAGTGCCGCAAGAATAATTACTGGCTTTCGTAATAGCTGCCCTAATAATATTGTTCTGTATGAGAGTGATTTACCGCCTCTTTCTATGAGAAGAATTTATAGCCTGGTAAAATATTACAATAAGTTATCTAGCTACAATACTCAGCAACGCACTTCTACCTACCTCCACTCTTGGGTCAATAACAGCCGATTCAAGAAACATAGCCTTTTTTCTTTGGCAGTTCTAATGGTCTGTTTTCTGGTAATGTTGAACCTCACTCCTTAAAGACATTTTCCTATTTTAATTTCGACTCTGATCGCATACATTTCCTGACTGAGCTAATGACCAAGGTGTGTAAAATGTCTGATATAACAGAATTTATATCTGACAGGTTGCTCTAGAGACAATTGATGGCATCCCTCATACGGCATTAAAAATCTATACTGATGGCAGCATGGGTGGCGGTGGTTTTTCTGGAAGCGGTATGCACATTGAGACACCTGATAATACATTTGACATCAAGATTAGGAATACTAACAACTGTTCTGTTTTTAGATCTTAACTTATTGCAATTTATAGGGGATTGCTATATATTGACATTGCTGCTGAACATGTCTTCAGGGACATTTGGATTTTATCTGACAGCCGTGCTTCTATACAGTACCTTTCTCGTTGGACAACTGTTGGGGATATGACAAGCCTAAATATTCTGGATGTTCGGGTTCGACTTTCTTCTAGACACTGTATATACTTTCAATTGGTCCCCTCCCATATTGGATTGAATAGTAACGAGATAGCCCATAGTTTGGCCAACTCTGCTACTGCTGATACTTTGCAGGGTTATATTTGTCTAACTTTTGCTGAACTTTCCTCTATTAAAAGGTTAGAATTGAATGCATTTTGGAGAATACCCTAGGTGCTCACCCTAGGTATTTTGGGAAAGCACCTCGTTGGTGTCACCAACTTAATATTCCTACGTATCAGCAGACGGCTCTGTCACGATTTTTTAGTGGCCACATCAAGTCTCTGACTTTTCAACAGGGCCGGATAGTCTTCCCAGAATGTCCTAAGTGCGAGGTTGATCTGGTCTCTCCCAGTCATATTCTGAATTGTTTGAGTTTTTCATATGACGAGGTTATAGGAAATCGGAAATCCTATCTTATTTCTGGATTTTTTTGGAGACTTTTGGTTTTATGGAGATGGTGAAGCTCAGCTACATCATCTGGAATAAGAAACATCTGGCGAATGAAAGGCGGTTTTTGGCAAGTGCGCTTATAAATACTAAAACTCGAAAATCTCTGCTTACATACACGTTTACACTTAATTATTCGAAAGTTTTAGAAATATGTCACTTTTTCTTTATTTTTTGCCATAAAACTACATTTAACTAATTTTTTATTGTAATAATATTCGAAAAATATTATACATCTATAATATATATATATATAATCAAAATTTCTCTACAAGAGAGAGATGATTTAACCCTTTGAAGCGCGGAAAAATAAATTAGCTGAATTTTTCAAAATAAAATTATAAATGCAATGTATGGAACCTAAGAACAGAGAAAATACCTTTAAAAAAAATTAGAGTACATTCCCCCCCGAGGGGGGAGGTGGTTTCATAGAAGTACCACCGCGCACTTACGACATAATTCTCGGATGAACAAAAAAAAATGATTTGCGTCAGATTTGTAAGTATATTCTTTATATATTTTGTAATAAATTTACTAAAATATGCGATATTAAATATTAGAATTACTTTTTAAATATTAAATAATACAAAATATAACTATAAGCGATTAAAATCAACTGCAATAGCCAGTAAAGTTTTTTTTCCATTGTTTCTTTATTATTAAATTATTAAAACCATGCAGTAATACTGAAATAATAAACCCCTCCCCCAAATCAATGGCAAAACCCCCATAATTTATTAGTTATTTCACTGCCTGAGTCAAAGAAAAGAATAAAAGGGCTAAATCTCTCACGTGTGCGTGCTATAAGCCGGAGAAGAAACGGACAATTTTCATGTTCTAGGTGCGCGGTGGTATCAGTCTGAAACCACACGAAAATATCTTTATATAAGGCACTTCTTTTCATTATTTATCATACTAAAAATTAGTTATGCTATGAACAGCATATGCAGCAAAAATGTACATACCTTACTTTTAATTTTTGTCTATTTTTATTTGCTAAAAAAAATCTTTTTGAAAGTGGTTAAAAAAGGCTTTTAAAATGATGCATTTTTCTCACAGAAATAAAAGTTTTCTGTCTCGTGCTGACATCTAGTGTCTTTTATAAGAGTTAAAAGATATGTTTAGGACCAATGGTTTCATTGAAATACCATTGCGCGTTTAGAGATATTTTTTAGAAAATGGTGGTTTCAGAGAGATACCACCGCGCGTTAAAGGGTTAACATGATTAATACTTAAATATATATATATATATATATATATATATATATATATATATAAATTAAAGTAATCTTAAATTACAAAATTGTACCAAAGAGAAGAGATACATTTTTAATTCTTTTCTTTAAGAGAACATACTCTTCAAAACTTCTTCGAAATAATTTTAGAAAAATACTTATTACTTACATTAATTCATCTATTTTTATCTATCATCTCAGATTATTTTTAAAAGGCATTATTATACAATCGCTCTATAGCCCTGTGTGGTTCTCAAAGTTATTCGAAGAATACTTATTTGTGATAATATCAAGAAAAAGCCATATCTTTCAGAGTTCATTCAAGACAACTGTCCTGTAACAAGACTTACAGATAGTCAAAAGGGATTAAGAAATTTTGGAATAATCAGGCAGGAGCTTTTATAAAGGTTTTCGAGTAATTTCGCTTTTAGGCACACCACATCCGGCGAAGACAATTTCCTGCTCAAGAATTGGAATTTCCGAAGCCTTTGAATCCAATTCAATTGGCGAATCTCGAGTAATTCGATTAATTACAAATTAATCTCGGCTTCTAGCTCTCACAGGAAATTCGAAGGCTGTTAGTTTGTTCGTGGCAATGACTAGCAGTTGTTACTATTTTGATTATTTGAGTAAAATGTTTAGAATGTATTGTTTGATTGGCCATTGGGATGATTCTGCAGAATGTTTCTCATTTTTACAGCTTTTAATTTCAATGTGGAATTTCATTTTCTTCAGATTTTGTACTGAATCGATTGTTTTTTTAAATATGTTTCTTAAAATTCACTGTTTACTACAAATATAAGTATATTTGTAACCATTCTTAATTTAATTTGAAACCATTCTTAAAATTCTAGTCAACTAATATCTATAAATTTATTTCCAGGGAATTTCTTCTTTTTCTACCACAATTAAGGTCTGTTGTATTTATTTAAATAATATTAAGAACATTAAAAAATAAATAAGTAAATTAAAAAGAATAATAAAAACCTTTGTGAAATTAAGTTTTTCTTTCACTTACTTCTATTTTAATGATTCGTTATTGGAGCTCAAGTTATTTAAAACTATTAGACTCGTAGATTTATAGTCAAATAATGAATTACTGTTGCAATTTCCGAAAGAAGAGATTTCATGTTAGAATTGTAAATTACATTCACAGTTATATAGACAACACCAGTCATGAATTCAAGATATAGTATATGTATGAAAAAACAACTAAAGATGGTCTGAGATCAATCTATTTTAAGGTGTCTCAGGGGTGTTAACCTTTAGAGTTTTCGAATTTCTAAAAAAATATTTTTTTTTCATTTTCTTCTGAACATTTTGATACTAACCACGTGACAATACTCCAAAAACTTCGAAAGTTATTCAAACAATTCAAAGCAGCAATTTAGTAGTATCAGCTTTTAAATGGACACATACCACGTCCACTTATTCTTGATTTCTGCATACGTTTCATTTTTCTGTTTTTAAAAAGCCCCATGAAATATTTTAAGCGCTTAGGTGAATCAGAAGGAAGCTTGCAAATCAACACATTCTTAATGATGTGTTTTCATTCTGTTGTGTTTATTTTAGCACGCGTTTTTTGAAAACACTTATCTAGATTGAAGATATTTGTAGTGTTATAATTATTATTCGAGTATTCGATTAATTTAATGAATACTCAGAAAAGACCATAGGGCAAACGCCACAAGAAAAGAAGATTTAGAGGAAATAATTATGTTAAAGTAAGTCATCCACATGTTGCAGAAAGAAAAGATACAGGTAAGTGTGCTTCTAGTAAAAAAATCTCAGGATTTCAGACTACATTAAAGTCAAATCTTGTTAAGGTAAATAAGAACTTCAAAGGATATCGTATTTTTGATTTTATTTCAACCTTTAACTCTATTTTTGTCAGTGTCATGTTGTTTTAAATGTCGTAAACTATTAATAATTAATGAAAAATCAACTCGTGGTTTGTGTTCAAATTTTGAAATAAATTGTAAAAACTGTGGAAGTGTTCGTACTTTTTTAAGCTGTGAAAACATTGGGAATAAAAATAATGCTCCAGAGATTAACCGAAGATCTGTTTTAGCAATAAGATGCATAGGCCAAGGTTTAGAGTCATTAAAAACCTTTTGTGCTGTGATGAGTCTTCCTAATCCTGTAGAACAAAAATCATATGATGTTATTAATAATAAACTTTCACTTATTACGAAGGTAGTAGCAGAAGAAAGCATGAAAAGGGCAGCTGTCGAAGAAATTTCTTCGTCACCTGATAACTTTTACCGGTAAGTGGTGATGGGACCTGGAAGACGAGAGGACATTCATCGTTGATTGGAGTATGATGTACTGTAATAGGGGACGAAACAGGTAAGGTTTCGGATCGTGGACAAAGGATTCAACTGTTATAAAGGGGGTAAAGTTTGGTATGAAATACAAACAATGTGTGTGTGTGGCAGAGAGTGCATATGATTTCATGTAGAAAATGTCATTCTGGTTCTGCTGGTAAGGTAGAGGTTGATGGGATGTTAAGGATTTTAATCGATCAGAAAAGCTTCACAACCTGAAATATTCCAATCATGTAGGAGATGGCGACACAAAAACATTCAATGCCCTTTCGAATGGTGATGACCATCTTATTCAGAAAATAGAATGTGCAAAAGAGAATTGGTACAAGACTTAGTAAGCTTAGATTCGTATATGGTAAAAAGAAAAAAATTATCTGATGGTAAAACTATAGGCGGTAAAGGTAGGTTAACTGATAGTTTAATTGATAAGCTTGCGCATTACTATGGTAATGTTATTTGATGTAATTCTACTAGTGAACAGGAAATGCGGAAAGCCATTTGAGCTGCTTGGTGTCACTCTTGCAGCACTGATGATGAACCGATGCACTGGTTTTGTCCTGCAACTAGAAATACATGGTGTATGTAAATGCTGCAATTAATAATAATAATTTAAAAAAATTACAAACACAAAACTTCCGTTGCTAAAGCAGTTCGAGATGTAATTAAGCCTATATTTGCAGGCTTATCTCATCCTGCACTCTTGAAGAAATGTTTAGGTGGTAAGACATAGAATCCAAATGAAAGTTTAAATTCATTAAGTTGGAAGTTTTGTCCTAAGACGATTGGTTCTGGTCTTCAGATTGCAGAGATTGCGGCAAATCTGGCCACCAGCATTTTTAATGATGGAAGTCAAATACTCATTACTGTTTTAGAGAAATTTGGCTTAAAAATGAATAAAAATGTTTGCATATCACTGGATGAACGTGACAATCGTCGAATCTTTATGTCAGGAAAGAGGAGCTTAGCATCAGTTTTTGAGGCTCGCAGAGCCAAAAAAATTTAAAAACCAAAAGAAATTGAGGTGTTTGAGCAACAGGAAGGCACATCTTATGATCGTGGAGCATTTTAGCACTTAAGTTTCAAAATTTATTTTCTCAAATTAAGTTTAAAACTTTAAAGCCTTTTTTCTCAGTTTGTGTTTTTTTTTCACTTACGTGCATTGTGTTTCAAAAACTATCGTACTTTTATGTATAAAACTTTATAGAATTATGAAATATATCATAATCTTCAAATCTTAGTAATTTTAGTATTATATATATATGTATATTTTTGAAAAAGTTAAAAAAAAATTGAACTTTAAAAAAAAAAATTATAAAAAATATACTTCTTTATTTTTTATAAAAAATATTATTTTTTATTTTTAAAAAATATTATTTTTTATTCTTTTTATATAAAAATACTATAGCGTAATAAGGATATATTTAACTTTATAAATCAACTTATTGCTAGTAATTAGACTTATTATTGTTGTGGAAATATCATGCGCAACGTAAAAATTATTGTATATTTCTTACAAAATTTTTTCTTATTATCATGTGCTTATTATATTTAAAATTATGATTATATTTTAAACTTTTTATACTTTTTTGAAACCTCTTTCCTTTATAAAAAAAGTGTAAAATAATCAAATTATTTAATTTTAACCTCAAAGAATTATACCTATTCGAATATTGTTTATATTTTATGCTCTCGAAACATATTTAACACCCCTGAGATTTCTTAATATGCATGTTATTTACTAGAGCCCGTTCTTTTTACGAAATTATTTTATATTCAATAATCCATATAGTAGTAAGGTAAGTGAGTGAGTATTTATTAACATCACACTCAAAAACAACACAAAAACCTTTCCAGATGCACCTTGTAACTTGGAGCCTCGGTTTAGTTATGAGTACGGCACACCTCGTGCTCATTAACTCCCCACTACTCCAACTGAAGGAATTTAAGCCCCTACAAATTTAACGTGTAGCGAATCCTCTACGTGGTGAGTGCTCAGTGGTGCCATAGACCTCAACCCGCAACCCGAAAATGCCTGCCTGAGTTCGGGACCATGACCACTAAGCTATTACGGCAACAGAAGGAAGCAGATATTTCTGAATTAGAATCTATGGTTAGTATCATCTAGAAATTTGAAGAAACACATTCGCTGATATTTTGTAGCTGGACACAAAAGAAAACTGAGGCTCATAATATACCTTTGCACCCAACTAATTTTTACTTGGTGGTAACATTTCATCATTTGATGTTAATATCTGAAATATCTTGGGACTTGATGCAGTTTTTATGTACCGGGTGTTTCTAAATGAATATCGGAGTTTTAATGCTTTATAGTTTTTATTACACATAACTTACACATATAATTCATACATCGAATGAAAAAGCAACTGAAACAGTTTCACCTACAAGTTTACAAATGTTCACTGTGAGCTGCATTAGTCACACGACACACATCAAGTCGATAGGCGAGTTCATCCCAAACTTTGTTCACTGTGTCTGAGGTCATTCTTGCAACAGCTGCTTCAATCCTGTGTCTTATGTCTGGAAGGCCATCTGATAATGGAGGAAAGTACACAATCCTTAATGAACCCCCACAGATAAAAATCACATGTCGTCAGATCAGATGAACCTGGAGGTTATGAAAAACAAACTTTATCGGGAGGCCCTTTGTGGCCAATCCATTAGTTGGGTGCAATGATGTTCAACCAATCACATTCTGAGAGATGCCAGTGAAGTGGTGCACCATCTTGATGCCAAATGAAGTTATCTGGTTTACTTTTTTTCCAATTGAGGAAATAACCATAGTTGTACAGCATCAAGATAGAGAGAAACAGTTACAGTTGGTTCTCCGAAAACGAAAGGCCCATACACTTTCCACCTAGATATGGCATAAAAAACATTCAATTTAGGTCAGTCTCGTTGCAATTCCAGCACTTCGTGAGGATTTTTTTCTAAGCTCCAGATGCGCACAGTATAAGTGTTCACATGTCCACTGAGGTGAAACGTTGATTCATCACTGAATACGACATAATCCATAAAACTTTCATTAGCAAGCATCAACATGTCGTTTGCGAATTTGGAGCATAAACCGAGATCTGTCGGTTTTAGAACTTGTATCAACTACAGACGATAAGGACGTAGAACTAAATGTTTGCGTAAACTTTTCAAATGGTCTCCACTTGCATTGCTAATTCACGACTTGCTCACCGAACTGATTTATTCGGGCTATTCAAGAAAGAGTCTTTCACTCGAGAAACACTCTCTTTGCTAAGCCTTGATCAACCCGTACTTTTTCTTTTACAAAGACAGCTAGTTGTTTCAAACTGATGATACCATCAACGAATGTTATTATGGTTTGGAGGTTGACAATCCAACTTAATGCGGAACGCTCGTTGCCCAGTAATAGCAGATTCTGTCTTTGCAAACTGGAGAATCCAAAACGCTTTCTTTTCACTAGTCACTACTTTTCTACCAGCGTGCTGATCGATGAAAAAGGGGGAAAAATCAGCATACATTTCTCGTGCACACACACACATGCCAACAAACAAAACTGCTTCAGTTGCTCTTTCACTCGATGTATGAGTCATACTAATATGTTATATGTAATAAATACTGTAAAGCGTTAAAACTCCGATATTCGTTCAGAAAACCCAGTATTTGAGAGAAGGCAGCCCTTAGAGGTAGCTCTTTTTAAGAAAAATAATTAGTTGTGCGAATGTATATTAATCTCTATATCTATGCCTGTCTGTCTACCTATTCGTCTGTGAATCTCTGTGTCTTATCTCTGTATATCTGTCTAACTATATCTATCCATATGACTAGTAACTCAACATTTGCACAAATTAATATCATAAAAGATATTGAGTCGTGCGCAGGAATTTTTAATTATATCTATATAACAAATTTGGAGCTCATTACATTAACAAATGAATGAGTAATTTAAACCTTCTAAATCAATTGTCTCTATTTTCACTACAAACAAGCATCTATATAATTACCAGCCCAAACTGAGAATAAATTATAAGTATCTTACCTATGAGAAGCATCCTAAATATTTCGGATTTGTTTTAAATCCTGAATATTTACAAGTCACAGACATATTGAATATCTTGTTTTGAAAAGCAGGAAACGCCTCAACATCCTAAAATACATTATTGGTAAGAATTGGGGAGCTGATGCAACTACGTTTAGATTTACTTATTTGTCGCTCATTCGGCTGATTCTCGATTACGGATTTCCAATTTATTGTTGTGCCTCTAACTCTGCTCTAAAGAAAATAGAGCAAGTCCAAATGAGTGCCGCATGTATCACCACTGGTCTGAAGCAGAGTTGCCCTTCAAGCATTGTTCTTCTTGAGGTAGACTTATTGCGTCTTTTATTTCGTAGTGATGGGAGGCTGGAGGCTGACCGTCAATTTAGCTGACCCCCAAATAATCAGTAATTTGTATATCCCCCTTGTTTACAGGATGTTGTTTAAATTCCTCGGCTGGGACCAGCACGGTGTGTCACGGGGTTTGTCCACGTTCATGCGGGTGAACGGACCCATAAATTGAATTTAAAGATGCAACTTTTGTAACTTTGCGCTTGGTAATTGACCAATGACGCGGTCGGGGAAAGAGTGCGTTGAAGCACAAGGGGTGGAATTTGCCCTCACTTAAAAACAGGCGCCGAGCGAATTTACAGCAGATTCTCACTCGCATCAATTTTAAGTTGATTCCCAAATTTTAGGAAAAACTTAGTTCATTGTCCGGTGGACAATGCCAGCCCCCATCACCTCGCCTCCGTTTCAGATAAGTGAAACTCTTATTGTTTGTACATAGTTCTTATTCTTCAATTTTAATAGTGTTAATCTAAATTTCGTAATGTGTTTTAAATTGTAATAAACTAGTTTAATTTAATTTTAAAGCGAGTAATGTCATTAGTTTTGTGTTGTCTCAATAACTCATTTAAAGTACTAGCCACTATCATGATGTGGACAAAGTTAAATAATCGAACCAGGGTAGTGGTTAAGATGTTAGTTTGAAGTAAAATTAGTCAGCGCCGCATCAGTGCGCAGTCTGGATTGGTAAAATACTTTAATAAACTTTCTAGCTTCTACCAACAAAACAAATCGTCTACGCACCTGAAAACCTAGGTAAACAGGCAAAGGGCAAAGAAAACAACCACATCAGTTTCCTATAACAGTCCCATAACTTTTTTCTGGAGATGTAGAGCCTTCTGCACTACAATGTAGCGTGAATCCTCTAAAGGGACACTCAGAGTCCATTACCACTTCAACCTAAGTTTCCTCATCATTAAGAAAAAAATTCTCACCAGTCATCTTAGACACTTAGCATTGGAGATCATTAACAGCATTCCAAATGATGCAATCAAGATTTATACAGATGTAGTAAACTATCTGATCACGCGAATAGTGATATCTATGTTGATACGCTCTAGGAAAAATTATCTCTGAAAAAAGCAATCCAAATTTCTTCTCAGTTTTCAGACGAGAACTAATAGCTATTGATGCGGGACTTGAGGATATATTCTTTTTAAGACTAGTTATGATGAACTTTGTATTCTCTCCAATAGCCGTAGTTCACTTCAACACCTTTACAAATGGTTTATTGACGGCGACAAAACCAATGCCTTCATACTACACAAACTGAAACATATATCACTGCAACATTGTATCCATTTTTAGTGGATCCCATCTCATGTTGAACTTTACGGCAACGAAATGGTGGGCAAACTAGCGAAGGGGGGGGGGGTAATCTTCCAACTCCCTCCACATTCACTATTACTTATCTGAAATTATACTCGTTAAAAAAAACTCAAAATTTGGTGGAGTAGAGGGTGCCTCCCACTCATCATTGGTATGCGGGAAAAAGATCCTGTCTGACTCTAGCTCTCAAGTGTGACAGCTGTTCCCAGACGACTCTCTCTCTCTCGTGTTGCCAGTGGTCAAATCAAGTGCCTCTCATTCTCAGTGAAAAAATATCGTTTTCATTTATATCATGTTACCAGGCTTCTCCCGAACACATAATTTGCTGTAGGGCCTCACAAGTAAATATACCTACACAGTTTTCCTTCTTGTGCTCGACCTTTTGAGAGTCAATGAATAATTGATCGTTTCTGACTTCGTCAGACCCTGGAGGATTAGCAGCATCAACATGTGTAATTTTGATACCCCCCCCTTTTTATACATTACAATCCATCAAAATCTTCTTATGAATCCTTGAGAGATAAAAATACAAAGATATCACGCCTACATTCATCTAAAGTGCTAAGACTTAAAAAAAATCAATGAATTTTTCACCTTTTAAAAGAAAAAACAAACCAAGATATACACAAATCCTAGTAAATCAACTTTCAAATTCCAAAAAGTTTTTTTAAAATTATAACCCCGTAACATACTTAAGATTGCATAGGAATGATAATTATGAGATTATTCATAAAAAAAGTTTTTTTTTATTAACTTATGTGCATTTGTCTGCATAATTTTTCTATTCCTTTAATTTGAGAATGAAATTCAATGAATACAATATTCTTAATCCAACAATTTTCTGTTTGTTTCCATTCTACCCAACGGAATTTTAAATAAAAACAGCGTAATGCTATTAATTCTTAACAAATCTCATCTACATCACACGGAAAATATTTATACATATTAAATTAAGGGGACACAGTACGATTCAATTGACAAAAATCAGGCAAAAAATCAAAATTAATTTTTTTAGCTTAAATTAATTTCTATATACATTTCTATAACATGACAAAATTTGAAAGCTTTAAATAAAAAAAACACAGAGATATGATAACTTTTGTTTTCGTTTTTATTCACATCCCTATGGTAAATCAAAACTTTAAACTTACTTATCTCGGAAAGAAAAAATAACTAGTTTGTCTTCATTTAAAATGCTAAGGTTTTTTTTCTATTGTGCCTAATGCTTTGAATTTTTTTACCTACTGCTAACAGTACATGTAACAAAAGTTGGTATGCATTTTTGAATGAAAGCAATACTTATTTTTTAAAAAACAATTGAATTTGTACATTTTTTAAGGAGTTTTCAGTACGCATTCATAAAATGAAGTATTGTACGAATACCAATCATGTTATCGCAAAACCCATACAAACTTTTATTATGCATTGTCTGAGGTACTTGTAAATCAAATTTCATGCATGTACGTAAATTTTTGTAGGAGGAGTAGCATTTTAAAATCACTACACAAATTTGAAGTTTTTTCCTTAAAAAATTAAATGCCTAGTTTTTTGTGAAATTTTGAGCACACAAAATCTGTTTTACATAGTATATATGCATAGGAGACAACCAAAAATTTTTTGAAAATCCTTAAATTAAAATTTTTTTGCTTAAATCGTACCATGTCCCCTTAATTTAAAAAATATCATCTGCAAAATAAATAACATGCAGGAAAATTTCAACATCTTCTGTGACTTAAATAGAATAAATCTTAAATATAAATATATTCTTAGGAAACTGCCCACGGGGGGTACCACTGGTAAAAGCAGAGCTATGGAAATAAGACGAAAACTTGATTTGAATAATATGGCGGCATAGGTAGCGGCTTTTATTTATATTTTATGTTCTGACGCGTAGCAATTACAGCGATTATGGTAATCGAATGACTTTTACTCAGATATATATCTCGTCACAGTGCCCTACGTATAAAATAGGAATATATATATATATATATATATGTATTTATAAGGATTATCAATGCATTTAAATGTTGAAAATCGTTGTTTAATTCAATTCTTAATGTCTGGGGAATAAATAACACATCCAAATATATTGCTCAATTGTCAGATCAATTCAAAGTTACTAAGAAGACTGTTTACAAAAAAGACCTTTGTACAAATGGCAATAAATTTTAATGGTATTCTATAAGATACAGCATCTGGAATATCTAAAAATCAAGGCACGGAGTAAAATTATAAATGAATATTGGTACAAAAAGAATTTAGCCTTTACTCCCCTCTTAATACGAGAAGGGATGTTTCATGTTACGGTTCCAAGGAGGAAATATATTTTTGTTGAAACTTGAATTCTGTGGCGTGAGTTTTGAAATTTCTACTAACACTATTTCCTAAACTTTGAATATTGCCTCCTTTAATTTAAAACCGAGAATTCATTTCCCATGTGTTATTTTTCTTCTACTTAAAACTGAATTTTTCGTTTAAAACATAGAAGAGATATTTGATTTAAAGTAGAAGATGGAATTTCCTGCTTTTTCAAAGTCAAGGTTCTTCAAATAAGTTTCCTTTAAAACATATTCTCTTTTAATTAAAAGGCTTTTGAAGAAAAAAATTCATCACTGATGGCTGGATTGTGCAATGTATTTAACCAAGTTTGAAATAAATCCAGAATTAACTTATATCTGAAAAATATAGGACATTTTTACAATCTTATGATATACATACATATACGTTTTAAATAAATAACAAGTAACTTAATATATGAAAAGTGACTAAGGTACAAGGTAACGAATCTGATGCTGGTGGGTCTTCAGTTCGAGCCCTTGTACCACTGTATATGCTTTATAATAGTTCAGGCTTTGCAATAGTTCAATATAGTAGGACGAAATGGAAATTAAATTGGAATGGATAAGAAGTAATAAAGTTTACTAAATTGTTTACAAATATTTTTAAATGCCTACTCATACATTCTTCAGGACGTCTGTATTGCTCAAGGGTTTCATTCAGATGATTTTAATTAATAAAAATAAATATAAAATACAAAAGAAAATCGTTAGTTATGAAAACTACTTTATTAAAGACTCAAGGTTGGTCATTGGGGAGCTAGCAAATCATTTGATTATTTATAAAATAGGATTGTTAAATTACCTTGAGTTAACATACTAATTTAATAAAATGTTAATTGATTATTTGTGTGTGATTACTTGGAGCGTTTGTATCATTCCGTCTGATTCCTAACGTCCTCTCGGGTTCGAATCGAAAAATATAATCAGACTCTGAGGACTGTTTTAAGGTTCAAAATACTTCTAGCTTTGTCAAGCAAAAAGAAAAAAAATATTACTATATTTTCACATAAGAATGAATACTGAAATATTTAAGGTCAGGAGATCATGACAGCCGTTGGATGACATATATTCTTTATATAAAAATTCATTTTAACAAGCACTGTCTGGCCCTGGAGTGTTGATACAATTCAGCGCATATTGTTTATAGAACGTGATACTATAGTGTTTCTTCATCTTTATGACTATAAATATATGAATCAAATTACCAAAATCTAGTAACAATCTATAAGATGTTATAAATTGTCTTTATTCATTTCTAAATTATTTAGGGAACTCTGTGCTTATATCTCTAACAAAAACAAGCTTTATTTGAAAGAAAGTGTATAAAAGATTACACCCAAGAGAGTAAGAGATAGATTCATATTAAAATCGCCATTTTTAATTCTGTCTAAATCTAGATTTAGAATGAATGTTCTTAAATTAAATTATACATTAGCTACTTTGTAAACAGAAATGCAATAATATGTTGTAATAACAAAACATAAACTCAACTGATTAATCATAATATTATCTTCAAATTTCTTTTGTAATTTGCATCATCTATTGCGTCCTGAAAGGAATTTTATATACTAAAAATAACAGTGAAATCCACTTGATTTTTTACGGTATTAGAATAAAATAATTTGGGAAAACATATGGGGAAAAAATGTTGGTTTCAGAAGCAAATTAGAAGAAAAACTTATACAAAACTATCATAGTGATACATATATATATATATATATATATATATATATATATATATATATATATAACAGAATAGACCAAAACATTCTGGAATTCTACGACTAACGGAGCCCAGTTTTTCCAGTTTTGTCCCACCAACCCCAAAAGAGAAGCCCCACAACACACTGTACTGTGTGTTGTGCTAAAAGTTACAGCAAAAGAAAAAGGGGGAAAAAAGAGTTGTTATACGTGTTTTAATTGCAATGTTGGGCAATGTGCTTATACGCTGTTTCGAAATATATCACAGAAAAGAAAATTTTCAAAATTTTTTTAGACTCAATACTATTATTATTATTTTTTTTGTTAAAAAAGTATAAATTAATATTATTCTGATTAAATATGTTTTTTTTAATCAGATATTCGAAAAGAAAGATAACAAATGTTGATGTACGCGCAAAATTGCAGTATTTGGCTCTTATATGCAATGTGGATCAAAATAAAAAAATTAAGGGAAAACTTTAATTGATTTTGAATTTTTTTTTCTTTTTTACCACAACAAAGTTCTAAAAAGAAAAAAAAAAAGATAATTTTTGCCGGTTTTTTTCTTTTTTAAAAAATGTGTGTTTTCAGAGGCTAAAGAGAATTTTGAATAACGAAGCACTATGTCTCAATAATTGCTTGTAATATAATTTTATGCAATCATATTGAAATTTTTGTGTTATAAAACGTTTTCATGTATTGATCAAAACAAAAATTGTGTGGATTTCGTGCAAGAGATAACACGTTATATGAAAAGTTTTTTTAAGTTAATTTCTACTTAGTTCAACAAAAAAAATTATTTTAGTTACTTTTTATTAAATAGTTACTTTAATTAAATTAATATAAATATGTGCATACATATGACGGAATCACAACTTTAAGTGGCAATTAATTTTTTAATTATCATTAAATTATTGTATTGTCAACCGAAACTACCATGTATATAAAATTTCAGTCCAACTGTTCACCCAAGTCGCTAATAATGAAGCCAACGTGTGTCTGTGTCTGTAATTCTTTAAATAATTAATTTCAGTCAATAATTTTAATGAATTATAATTAAATTATCGTATTGTTACCCAAAACAATAGTGTATAGAAAATTTCACCTCAAATAAGCGCTTAGAAAAGTGAGAAAAAAATCTTTTCAAGTCTTGACATGCCAAAATGGTCACTAAGTCACCAAAAAGGATGCCAATGTGACTGTATTTGTATTTCTTTGAGTAATTAGTTTTAATCAATTAATTTTTTTAATTATAATTAAATTTCTATATTGTTATCTAAAATAAGTGTGTATATACAATTTCAGCTCAACTGAGTGCTTCAAAATGCATTTTATTAACGATTGAAAATTTGAACAAGATAAATAGAGAGAGAGAGTGAGCTAATAGAGAGTGGGAATTGAAAAAGTAACCTTTGTCATAATAAAATTCTTTCGGATAATGAGCAAAAAAAAAAAAAAAAAAAAATCTGATCTTTGAAAATGGCATTTACAAAATTAATCATTTTAGCACAAAATAATTATAAGAAATACATCTACCTTCATGAGAATGATGAAATAGCAAATATTGATAAAAATAATAACAATAAAAATAATTATGCATAGCATTTGTGATATGGATTATTCTGCAACTCTTTGTTGTGAAATGCATTGTTATTATAAGCATGCAATCTAAAAAAATAGTAAATAGCATTAAATGCTTTGATATTAAAATCGATTGACTTCATAAGTTACTCCTAAAATAGATCCAAAATTTAGATTTACAAATAAAAACATGTGTGGGGCTATGCAAGTTAATGTCCCTGCTACTGAATAAACATCCATTACTAGTCCTTAGAAAAAATACGTTATTCCATTTTTGATAATCTGCATTTCTGAAAAAAATCTATCTAAAGTTTTGAAGATATTTATATTAAAGCAATTTGAAGGTGAGAAGATGAAAAATATGCATCTCAAAGTAAAATTAAATGCAAATGTTCCAAGTGTTGTAATAAGCATTGATATTTAAAAATAAAAATAAAAAACTTTTATGAAGTGTTCTATTTTAGGAAAATGCTTTGACTGATAAAGTGCGGAAAAGAAACTCGCTTAAAATTATAATTGAAACTGAAGTCAAATAATTGTTTTTGATCAGAAAGTGAGTACTTGCTTTTACTCCTTGTCTATAGTTATATTTTCTAATCTAGGATCTAAATTTGGCTTCCTGAAAGAATAGCATTTGTGGACAGTCTTCGTTGAAATTCGTCGTAAAATTGTTGTATGAGTAGATATAATAATGAAAATATAAACTAATAATAATATGAAACTAATATTGAAATGGATGTCTTCCCTTGCAAAAACCAATCCATTAAAATATGAACTGTTTACACTTCCTGAAGAAATAAATAAAAACCCTTATGATCAGAATATTATTTAAATCTGCTATGGCAGTCAAAATATTTTTTTATTTTCAAGCAGGTCAGAAATTCAATAATTAATTTGAGATTTATCTTCGAGATTTGACTTGAATTCAAAAAATATTAATTACTAAAAAATATTTTATTTAAATTGTCTTTTTATTTTTAAAAATATACATATATGTACATATAATATTGTTCAAAATATTAACATATATTTTGTAACCTGCGAAGTCGATTTCATTTCTATATTTATGCTTAGTAATAATTTTATTCACTATTAACCTTTAAATGTTATTGGAACACAGAAATCCTTTTTGAGTGCTTGTAATGTGAACTGTAAGTACAGCATTTGCCAGAACATATGGTGGGTAAGTAAAATATTGAATATCAATAACAAATGGTATCCCGAAAAAAATTGTAATGCATTGCGTGGGAAAATCATATGCTCCAAAGTGGTACTTGTATAGTTCAAACATAGCAAGAAATAAAATATGTAAGTTTTCAGGATGTTTAAATTTTTAAAAATATCTACATACATTTTATTTAATATGTTTTACCAGAAACAAAACACGTGACTTTAATCCTATATTGACATATCTAAAATTTCCATATCACAAACTTGAAGAGACAAATTTAAAATGTAACTTAAATCTTAGACGTTATAAATGAATATTTCGAAAGATATATTTGTTCATTAATAATGTAGTGGTAATTCTGTAATAAATATTGGAATTTTCCTATAATTAAAAATATCAGAGAAGACATGTATAAATCATGTTTTTGAGCGTGTGAACGTTTTATAGATATGGTTTTCAAGTGATTATTTAAATAACGTTACTATGGAATAAAAATTATCAGAATATTTTTCATTAGTGGAGAATAAGCGTAAAGCCAAACGTCTGACGCCAGCCACGATAATTTTATTTCTTTTAATCCTATCAGAGCTAACACATTATTTCCCATTCAATTGTTATCTTATGCATTATTTGAGCAAATCTTATTTTAAGCATCATTGCATTATTTGAAAATTGAACAGAAAGATAAATTTATATACGGATAAATTTGAACGTAACAACAATACGGCTGCTTGATATTTCTCTATAAATTAGAAATAAGTTTATAAAAGGATGGAAAATATTTTAAGTTGGGTGGAGGGGGGGGGGTTGTAAAAAAGAAAAGAGGCAGCATGTGATCGTAGACAAATGTTTCATGACTTACAAGGAGAAACTCGTCGCATAATCACACGAATACAGATATCCCACTGAAAGGTAATTTTAAAAAGTATTCTGACACCGAATGTTGTCACTGACTTTGAAGAATTTATTTGAAAATTATTTCTTCCTTTTTTTCTTCTCAAAATGTTAAAAGATTAAAATAACTTGTGCATGGCTAACAGGAAAAAGAAAAAGAAAAAAACCCCCATTTTTTTCTAAACAGCATTTTCCCGAAATTAGTGGATACGTATATAAGCCTACCATTTTACTTCAACTAAAAGAAAGTTCCAAAAAATCTCGGCTTATACATGAAAATGTTGTGTACGTTTGAAGCTTTTGAAATGATCATTTATTTTTCTTTCCGGAAAGATGTTTTTTGAAAACTTAATTCAACTTAATTTTGGTTATAAAAAAAATATTTGAAGTAATAATAATAACTGATCAATGTAATAAATATACAATTATCTATTTACACACTACTAAGTCAATCATTTAAAAATTAAAACCCTTAACATAAACAACATGTGCTCCATTATTGTAATTACGTAAATGGCCAAATCGGACAACATTTTTTTTTATTTGTGTCAAAAAATCCAAGTGGAAATTTTCCATTAAATTTATTTCAATTCCTGAGTAATAAATTACGAGTTTTATACAGGAGTCCCCTTTTTTTCTATTTCCCAAGGTCATATTTCAGGCACACAAGATATTTTTACCCAACTATTCTGCTAACGGGAGTAAAACAAGGATTCCCCATCCCTTAACTGTGGTGTCTCTTTGTTGTCTAGGCAAAGAATTCAGACTCAGCTTCTTCAAAGGGTGTACAGGGGTGGTGGGGGGTATAGCAAACAATATTTTATTCGAGAGCTAAAGCATACCAAAGATCAGGGAAGCGAAAGTAATTTTTTTGGAACATGAGCCTAGTTCCCATTATAGCCACCCTACAACTATTTGATTTACACTTGTGGGGGAAAGTGAGTAGATTGGACGTTTGAACAATCCAAGTCCCTTGGTGAAAACTGAAACATTAGCAAACAATATTTTATTCGAGAGCTAAAGCATACCAAAGATCATGAAGCGAAAGTAATTTTTTGAACACGAGTCTAGTTCCATTATAGCCACCTACAACTATTTGATTTACACTTGTGGGGAAAGTGAGTAGATTGGACGTTGAACAATCCAAGTCCCTTGGTGAAAACTGAAACATTAGCAAACAATATTTTATTCGAGAGCTAAAGCATACCAAAGATCATGGAAGCGAAAGTAATTTTTTTGGAACATGAGCCTAGTTCCCATTATAGCCACCCTACAACTATTTGATTTACACTTGTGGGGGAAAGTGAGTAGATTGGACGTTTGAACAATCCAAGTCCCTTGGCGAAAACTGAAACATTGTTTCTTGGCGAAAGTGATGAAGTTTCTCCAGTAGAAACTGACTCAGAAGAGCAAAGAGTTATGACCCGTGGAAAGAGGAATACAAATGGAATCATTTCCCAATTCAAAGATCTTCAACTTCACGATATCTGACTGTTTTAGTGATTCCTTTGGCGACAAATTGAGCCTAATAAATTTTATAGCTGGAAATGTTACAGATTAATAGATCATAAAAAAAAAAGTTACGGGTACGAAGTTGAAATGTATCAAGACTTATTTCTGAATTGACTCCTTCAATTTCCATTTCTTAGCTATAAGGAAATTAGGAAATCTAAGTTACATATTTTTCTGTTTTCTGTAATGTCTATTTATTTCCCTGTTACGAAATTTGTTTATTTTAATTTATAGTCGTGTTCTATTATTTAATCATTTCCTTTAAAAGAGCTAAGTTGGATAAATTAATAAGTTGAGATGCTTAAGCTAAGATGGATAAGTTTGTTATCTATGTCACTTTATCAAAAAAAAAAAAAAAAGACAGATTTTGGTAACGGACTTTATAATTTAAAGAGTCAAGTGTTGAAGAAAAACCATCACGAAGATCAGACTTTGAGTTTTGACAGAAGTAACGAACTTCAGTTCATCTACACAGTCTTGATATAACACATTTAGTAGTATTGTGGTGACTTGTAGCCAGCCACCCCTTACATTAATACCTTCCTGTCTATCTGAAAACCTGGCTAGATGTTGGAAGAACTAAGTGATCGGAAGACATTATTCCAATTCAAACTTATTTATTGATTCTTATCAATATTTAATAACAGACATAACACAATACTAAATAAGGTATATAAACGAGAGTAGAGTGCAAAGGTGAGATATAACTACGCGTGGATAATAATACAGAATTTCAACTGAATCAGCTTAAACGCGCACAATTACAACTACGCCTCACACTAATAATCAGGTTTACTTAATCAAAGTCACTGTACCTTATATTTTACTGCTGCGGTTCCTTCGTGACGAACTTCAGGCACTAGCAATCGTTAGATGAGTTGCCGATGACTCCACTTTCCGTAATATATTAATTACAATTATTTTTTAATTTTCACTATCCATTCCTCTTTGCGTACATCAAAGGTATCCTTCGCTCGGTACCCCCTATACCAAAAATGTTAAATTGAGAATTTATATGTACCTTTTTCTCAGAAACTATTAAATGTACAGACTTAAAATTTTTTCTGTATATTAATTAGACTTTTTTATTTAAACTGATTGGAAGCTTTTTCAAATATATTGTTTAGATTTTTTCAAAAACATTAATCGCAACAGTATCACTATGAATTTCTTGAAAAATGTCATTTTTTTCACGATAACTGACTTTTAGAAAAATATTATGGGAATATTAATAGAAGCTCAGTTCATTATATATAGTTATATATCAGTAATATTCAGTGAAGATTTCTAGTGCCTCCGTTGAATAGGTTCTGAGAAAAAGGTACACGCATTTTTCAAAACACCGTTTTGAGATATTTGCATTTTTATTATAAAATGTCACTTCATCAAAAAAATTATGAATTACAATCTGTATTTGCACTATTTTTTTAAATATTAGCTTATTCTCAATAACTTTTAGGACTTTTTACTTATTACTTTTCTTTAGAATTCTCAGAAAATACATATTAAGCATTTTTTACTTTTAATCTATTGAAATATTTCATAGCATTTGCATCATTTTTCTCAAATTATGCATCAATTTTTGAAGAATTTTGTGTTCTGATACATTACTGTCATCCAAGTTGATTATAAAGCATCATAAACACCATGTGAAAATGTGTCAATACATGAAAATATGGCTTTGGTAATACATCATTATACGACATTTCGAAAAGTTTCATTGGTGTTTTATAAATTCACATGTAAACACAATGTCTTAAAGTATCGGAATTAAAGAGATTCTTAAAATATTACATAAATGGTATACAAAACAACAACAATATAACTGATTTTATGTTTTTAAACATAAAATTTGTGTATTTTTGGTATGTAACAAGTTTCGTGCAACGAAAAAGGGCATTGCATTTTGAGATATATTTATGTACCTTTTACTATTGAACATTAAAGTTTAAAAATTTGTGTGTACATTAAATAAACATTTATCTTTATACAGAAGTGATTTTTTTAAAAAAAAAATGATCAGCATGTTTAAAAATGTAATTTTTGTAGAGTAGAAAAAATAATGAATTTTATAAAAATTTTCCTTTTCTATGTTACGGCATCTGCTTTTTAGCTAAATGTCTGAGGAATATCTCAAAAATTTCCCTTCAGTATACACAATATATATGAAATATGAAATAAAAATTTCCAGTTCATGCATACAATTAATTTATAGAGAAAGAAGACATAAATTAAAAAATATAATCGTTTATGAGACAGTAATACATGATTATATGGCATTTCGAAAAGTTTCATTAGTGTTTTATATATTCACATGTAAACACAATTTCTTAAAAATATCAGAATTAAAAAGTTTCTATAAATATTACATAAATAGTATCCAAAACAACAAGAAAACTATTTTTATGTTTTTAAACCTGAAATTTATGATTTTTTTTTGTATATAATAAGCTTCATGTAACGCATTTTGAGATATATTTATGTACCTTTTACTATTGAACACTAAAGCTTAAAAATTTGTATGTGCATTAAATAAACATTTATTTTTATATAGAAGTGAAATTTTTTTTAAAAAAAATTGATCAGCTTGATTAAAAATATAATTTTTGCACAGTAAAATAATGAATATAATAAAAATTTGCCTTTTCTGTGTTACAACATATGCTATTTAGCTAAATGTCTGAGGAATATTTCAGAAATTTCACTTCAGTATACACATTAATATATATGAAATATGAAATAAAAATTTCCAGTTCATGAATACAGATAAAAGGTAAGAACACACAATGATTTATAGAGAAAAAGAACACACAATTAAAAAAAATATAATTTATAGAAAACAGAGTAGCTTTTGTATAAAATTTTACCGCATCAAAAAGATCCTACACTGTAACCGGTTTTTAGCTTATTTTTCTTAATATTATCTTCTTTTTTTTCTTTTATCTTTTCTAATTTTCTTTGATCATCCAGAAAAAGCATGCTTGCTTTCATTAATTTTTCCCTATCGAGAATTTTCATGGCACTTACCGAATATTCTCCAGGTTCTACTCCCATTGTCTGAAACTTTTTTAATTTGGATACATTACCATCATTAAGACGATATGGTACCCTAAAAATCATTAAACTGTCGAAAATTTTTTTTATTGGCTCATTTGATACCCCGAATCTTTATAAATACGCCTGCAAAATTTCAAAGCTTTACCTGCATTTTTCATTAAGTAATGGAGCAATGTTTGATGCTAAACAGCAACTACCACACCTACATTTCAGATTATCTGCTTGAAAAGAGCCTAATAAAAATTAATTAATTATTTTTCTAATGCGCATCAATGAGATTGACATTAAATATGCAATAATAAATCATTTTAAGAAAGAATTGTGCAATTCATGCAAAAATTCTAGTTTGTGAATTATTTACTGGAAGATCAAATGGATTTGGTCAAAATTTAAAAGTTGTGTGGGCTTTTTATGATGAATGAAATTAAAACTTCAAAACGGATTCTCCCAAAGCACAAATACTAAATCTCATTTTGATAACTCAGATAATTAAAAATCTAATTCGCAAGAATAGAAAAACTCTCCCATTTTTATATATTTTTTTGGTGATATATATATATCCCATGTGCGCGAGATTCAACACTTGTCTTATTAAAATATTTTAAGATATTTATTTAAACAAATGCACATACACAGATCTTCGATTTTGATGTATTTTACCTATAAATTGTTATTTGATTTTGCTTTTATTCGTGTACAATATTTAACATGCGAAGGCTTTTAAAATCCTGGAAATAAAAAATAAAGGCATAAACATCTTTTGTACATGTTGTGCATTAGCTATGAGCATGGAATTAGCTCTGAAGTGTGTGTATTTATTTTTTTATAATTATTAAGATAAAGATTTATGAAATACTGATATTTCATTCGTTTTTTTCTATATATTCATTATGGCAGTATGCTGTTTAATTATTCTTAATTTGTGCAATTTTTTATGGTAAGTAGTTTTAAATAAGCTAATTAACATTTCATAAAAGTTTCAGACTATTCGATGAATATTATATCATGCTATTCATGGAATGAAAACTTCAAACTCATATTTCTCCATGTTGAATTTTTGTACATATACTGTTATTCAAAACCCTAAGGCCTTTTTGGTAATTGAAGTATGGGTTTGAAATTTTTTATACATGTTCTGAAATGTATGTTTTATAAAACTGTGCATAGGATTACCTCTAACAGTGTCTCTCTAGTGTGTGTTTAGTACTTTTTCTAAAAAATTTCAAAATCAAAATTAATGTTTTTTTGGGAATTTTTGGAAGTTTAACTATAAAAAAATTAATAAAAAATTAAAGAGCAGCAGCAGAAAAAACCCATGCACAGTTTCCTGTAGTATATTATAAGGTACATGGGAAAAATATTTTGAAAGAAAAGAGACATATTTAAAAAAGCCTCAGGGATTTAAAAAATGCTTAAAGAAGCTTAAAAAATTTAAATTTTACAAACATTTTGCAACAAATTAAAAATTTTTTTGTATGGAATTATTATTAAATAATTAACTTTATGAAATACAATTAAAACCAAATATCAAATATTAAAAATAAGAAAAATGGTGAAGATGGTACCATATCGCCTTAAAGGAACAAACAGCATTATAAACACCAAGTAAAGGGTTTCAATGTGTACAAATGTTGTTTTGGGAACCCGTGATAAATTACATTATGAAAACTTTTATTCGGGTTTTGTGTTTTTCGCTGCAATTATTATTTCAACAAATCAGGATGGAAAAGATATCTAAATATAGAACGCATTGCTACTACAACCGCAAAAAGAAGACTTTTTATGTTTATAAGACTTACCCGATACTTCAGCCTGTTTATATCCTCACCATGAATTTTCACCGACGGGAGAAAAATCATGTTTTTATGTGCCCATTTTTTTACATATACAAATATTTCGAAAGAATACTGACATCTATCACCTTACCTGTATCAATGCTGGTCACAGTAACTGCACCATTTGATGATGTGTAACCGCGTTTCTGCCATGTCCACAATATTATTATTACCTTCATTTTCACAAATAGCTTCCCTCGCAGCATTTTGAATGGAGTCCTCGTAAACAAGTTTTACAGCATTTGAGATTCGCTTACCGTAAAGAGAAAACCTTGTAGGTGGTTGCCGAAGATTCATTATGCCGCAAAACAATCTCCCAGCTTCTGCACCTCTTCTAATGGAACACGTAGCATATACAAACCTGCTATTTATTGTGGCAATTTGCGTTGCTTGATGAATATTTAAAAAAGAGAATTCTACATCATATGGACAAGCACAAAATTTTAGGACAAATTTCCAGCCCAAACTTACCTTTTTAAACATGCATGTCTAAACCTCTTTTAGACATTATACAATGAACTTCATCCTTGAAAGCAAATGCAAGAATATTTTAATTCATGATGGTATTTTTAATACTTACTTTAATAAGAAGAAAAACTCTAATCAAACTTTATTTTGCACATGTCTCGTTTGAGTCATGTGCATGTCCAGCTTGAGAATTACCACAACTATTATTAGTGTTTAAAGAAATGTTACTATGATTGAGAGTATTCCTACCTTCTTAAAACGTACCTTTATGTTTTTTTAACATATTTTTTTCGATCTAGGCATATTAAGAAACAAAAAATTAAAAATTTCAAAATTTGTGAACTTAAGAAATTTTAAATATTTAAATCTTAAATGCAAACAGGATAAACGTGTATTTTCTCCAAAATAGGTAAACAACCCTAACAGTTACGCTTGCAGTCAATCTATAGTTAATTGCGTATGAATAAATAAAACAGAGAGTGGCTTTGGAAAAGCTTCCCAGATTTAAAAGGTCAATGTTTACATTTCTATCTGTCAATAGGGGGTGTGGCTCATCAGCTGATTATTATTTTAAAATAATTTTAACAAACTTTTAATTAGTAAAATGGCAAGTATGTTACATCATTGGAAAGGTTCTGATTTGGGGATTTTAGAAATATCAAAAACTCAAAATCGATTTCCCGAAGGTGCTTACCCTACTGACTGGCCTTAATAACTCGTCAACAACTACGTGTCGACCGTTCGCTCTCTTCACTTTACATTAAATCACTTCACTTGACTTCACACTTTCTCTTACTTAGCTCTCTTCAACTCACGAAAACCGAATTTATTTAATATTCCTTCTTTATATAAATCACGTTTGGTTTCTCGATGAAGATTGGTTGAAATAAATATTTTGATTGAAAGGGAAAAAAGAAGAATTAGTGAAAACCCGTATAGAACCGTCGCAGTATTAAATATATAATTCAAATATTTTATCAAACTTGTAATTTTATATGTTGTTGTTGTTGTAATTATTATATAATTTTATATAATAATTAGTTTTAATTTATTTACTTAAAAATAATTATACATAGTGTTAAACACAAATATATTTATGTTATAAAAATAATTAGGTAGTTAAAAAAATGGAGTAAAATTTTTTATTAAAATTCTATCGATAAAAATTTTATTTATATTAATTTACATAGTTAAATAAATTCTTGTGTTTGATATTTTCATTTTTGTACTGAACCGAGTATTATCTGGATGAAAAATGACACAGAGAACCGTTTCTAAAAGTTTGCTTTTTGTAGTAATATTTTAAATGCATACACGAAAACAGTTTTTTAAATATATATGAATATTTTATTTCAAATAAAAAATAAATTGGCAAGATTAAGTTTTGTGTCTTACAATGATGTTTAATGAAAAAAAGAGCTTTAATAGCGTTTTTTACTATGCTCACATTAATTCTTCCCGGCTTTTCCCGAGCTGAGCTCGGGCAGGCAAAATGTAGCATTGTGGCTCATCCCGAGGGTAGCTCGGGCACAGAAAAAATTTACACTTCGCAATCAGTCTTTCCAAAAAATTTTCACATGTGTTTTTTATGGTTCGAATGCTTTTGCTCGCTTTTCTAAAAACTTGATGTCACTAAAGAAGAAGGAAAATATTACAAGAAGTTATTTCCCTATTTCCTGGATATACCACTGTTGAATTCATATGTGTTGTGCACAAAATCTGGTAGGGAAAGAAGTCATTTTCAGAATAGAATGATGATAATAGAGAAAATAATTGAAAAGTACCACTCGATAGAATTTTTTGCAAAGAAAAAAAAAGCCCACCCCCCTCTTTTTTTTGCAGAAAATTCCATCGAGCAACCCCCTTCACTCTTGTCTGAAAGACATTTTATTGTCTACATTCTCCCAACACAGTAGAAAACTAATTAAGATTAATTAATTAAGACGGTAAACTTAATAAGACGGTATATTATTTACTGTTTAAAGAGAAAAGGAAGAAGAGAAACAGGATTCTACTGTCCAGATTGCGATGTTGAACTCAGTGCAGTTCCGTGCTTTCGAATGCATCATACAAAATCAAATTAATACATTTATAATTAATACAAATTAAATTTACACAAATTAATACAAATAAAATCATTTATGTAAATGCAAAAGGTGCAAAGATAAGGTAAAGGTGAAAAGGTAGTTCAAAACAAAAACTGGGTGTTATAGGCGTTTTTTATACGTATATATATATATATATATATATATATATATATATATATTTATAGTTAGCGTGAATTGACTCCAAAGTCAGATGATTTCTGTCAAACAGAAAGCCAACTTTACGAGTAAATTATTCATTCAATCAAACAGTTTTTTCTTACACTAAATTTTAGGATGTTTTGTATGTGAATGGTGCTGTTATGTTTAAAATTACTCGTTTGTTTGAAAATAAGCATAAAAGAATGACATTTGTTTACTCATAATCACGAAATAAATAAAGCTTGAAAGTGGTAAGAAACATTTAAAAAAAATGTAGATTTCCGAATATAATCTGATGCATGTATTAGCTGAATATCTTCAAAAATTCACCCTAAATTCGTAACTCGTATATAAGTCGTATTGAGGGTAAAAATAAGGGTAAAAATAAGAGATAAAATAGACAATATTTTCCTTTCAAATAGACATGAAGTAGTTTTATTTTTGTACCCTAATGGTACCAGAGATAAAACTACCCTAATTGGAGTTTTGAGTTCAGGTGTCAACCTCGTCAACTGATCGCAGTTCAGAATTACAAGGTTCGTCGCTAAAAGCCAAGTGTCAAACAAACAATTTAACTGCTCTCTGCAAATGGGGAAAAGGTTCGAGAGTGGATAAAAAAAATTTAAATTTGAAGATGCCAAAATAATAATAAAAAAAGTAGTACGTGATCATTGATTTGTTTCCTGTTCAAGAGAAGGACATCGTTGCATAATGGTCAACATGCATTTAGGGAGAATTTTTGAGTGAATGAGAATTTTTCGAACTATTCAAAAACTCAAATTCTGACAAAGACTTTGAAGATTTTATGTGACTTTTTTTTATAGAAAAAGTTGAATTTATAGCAACCAAAATGTTAGGACAAAATTCGCCTGAGCTTAGCTAATGAAAAATGTTTAAAAACCGATTTCTCTAAATGGAGTTTTTTCCCGAGATTAGCAGATCCATATATAAGGCGATCATCTTTATTTTAACTGAAAAAAAGTTCGGAACTTTTTCGGCTTACAAGCTTCGGAAATATTTAGTAACGTGAAGATCTTTGTAACTGAATATATTACCAATTTAAATTTAAAAAAAAACATAAGTATGTCTTTTCTTTGAAATTAATGTAAAATATTCTTTTCTATAATTTCTAATTATTTGTTCAAAATATTCTTGAAAGCAACTCATATATCTTCAGTGTAGAGATCTGACTAACAATTTTAACCATTCTCTTCGCCTGAGAATCGAAGATAAGAATAACCTTTGTTATATGAGCTACAGATATTAGGAAGCTTATCAAAGATTATACTTGTGTGTGTGTGTGTTACTATTTTAATTAAACTGATTGACATGGGCAACAGCAAGTGGATGTTGCAGATGAAGTTAGAACACAGAAAATTTCATTAATTGTCAGACATGGAAATGATTGAAATGAACTAATTTCAAATTTCAAACTTGCTTACATTGATCTTATGAGTAGCTGGAATTAAATATTTCTGAGAATATTTAATAGAATATGTTGTTTAACTGTTTACATTTTCTACGCTAAGAAAACGGAACAAGAAAGTAGACCTGCACACAAATCTCCAACCCCACATTTGTGCATGGGGTTAAAATCGGAATATCTTTAAGAGTAGGATGCACGTAGTATATCTCACATACTCTATAAAGAAAATTCCAGTTTATGAATTTTTTTTTCTCTAATAGGGCTGCCGGTTGGTATTTCTTTACATTTGCAGACCCAGTACATTCTCCAGGAGCTGGTATTACTTTTAGAGGGCACCTGGTCTCTGACGATGCGAACCTGTACATGGATTTAATTTTCCAGAGATAACCAAGCCAAACAGGCACTCTAGGGATATTTTACATGCCGTATAATCATACGACATGACTGCTGTCGATTTTCTGCATCATGAAAATCCACCGACTTGGGCCGGGGTCGAACTCGCAATGTTAGGTGCAGAAGTCCAGCGACAAACCGACCACGCCATCCAGCCTGCTAAGTTTATGAACTTGTTTCATAGAAAGTATAAAATTTCGAATGTGACAGATTGTCACTGAAAGATAATTAAACTCCTGTTTCTTATATGATGTAAAATTGATAAGTCAATCTGAGTCTTGAGAAACGCCTTTTCTACTTGCTTGCTTAATGTGAGCTCATGTTCTTCACTTATCTACAGCAAGATATTAGATGAAATACCTTCGGAATGTATGCTCATTAAAAATTTTATTCATGATAGCATTATAATATGTGGTAATGAAACAAGTTTCTTTCCAGGGTTCCACAGAGACATCACATTTCTTGACAAATGTCTCATTAAACTTGACAGAGAAACAATCTTTTAAACTTTGTCTCAATTGACATATTCATATGAAATTAAACGCGAGGTTACCAATACTTAAACATGTTTTTCTGTAGAGGTTAAAGACATCTATTTGGCAAATGCAATAACAGTAAATATTTTTGAAATACAAATGTAGGCATGAAATTATTACTGTAAATATGAATTGACATGATTTGAAACAGTATCAAAGCAGAGCCATTTAAGAGAGTTTACGAATATTTTGTATATCTAAGTCTTTATATCACTCGACATTTTTCAGTTGACGTTTTCGCAAATATCGTCGCCTTACTGTACCTTATTACTGCACTAAGCCAGTCAATAAGGTCACATTAAAAAATATTTGAAAAAAAAAGCATTGTTTTAGCTACCTTTTAGGAAATTTTTATGCTATTAGTGCATTTAACTTCTCATGGTAAATACAAATAAGTTTAAAACTGAGAAAGTAAGCACACAGTATCCATTTTTGTTTTATGTTCGAATTTTTTCTTCTGAATTTAAAAAGAGACATAACTGATTTTTTCTACAAATATTCGAAGTACTTCACAAAGAAGGGTATAGGAGGTAATTAGAAATTTGTCGCTTTTCGAATGTTTGAATAATGAAAAGGACATTAGAATGTGTGAGTATATTCTAATTTGATATCTAAGAATAAGAACAGAGAAATTAACAGTAATTATATAGCACGCATTTTGGTATCATGATACGCAACGTTATGAATAAGCGATACCGCAAAAAACATATTTGGTTAAATTTCATTCACTGATGTACTTAAAACTGCATATGTAATTATTTATGTCTATGAAGTTAAACATTTATTGAGATATGTATTTTCTACCATTGTTAATCATTTAAATCAAAATGATTTTATTTTTGAATAAAAATAATTGATCAATGCATTTTAAATTTTTTAAATTTATTAATTTTTAAAATTTTTAATTTTAAAAAAATCTTATTAAATTTTTTAAAGAAAAGCAAAACAGAATTTGGAAAATTAGATTTAGTAAAAATATTTCTAGAAGGGAATTTGGAAGATTATTTACATACATAAGCATATCAGATGTCCAAAATTTTTTTAAGGAAATGCATAACTTTTTAGTTTATTTAAAACATAGTTTTCAGCATGAAAACAATACAAAAAGCGTTATATGTTAAAAAACACAGAATTGTTCAAAATGAAATCAGTGGAATATTATAATATTTTCCATTTTTTATGTCAATTAAGTCAGACTGTAAATAAGTTTAAAGTATTTCTTTGTCTAAAAAAAAGGATTCTAGAGGTTTAGCTTTATTATTTAGCATTTTAGTTTCGTATTGTTGCCTTTTTTCCCCAAGAAGGATTAGAAAAAAATTCGAATCATAAATACTCTGTACTCTAAATATTAAAAGTTTTTCTAAAATAATTTAATGGTTTTGCTACAACCACACTGATCGTTTTTCGATTATTTCAGATAAGTGTTTCATTTGATTTCTTTCATAAAACGCATGATGATTTAATGTGCTAAGCGGGTTTCATCTAAGAATGGATGCATACTATTTATTCTATCAGATGTAGGAATTCACTCATGATATCAAACGCTAATCAATCGTTTCTTAATGGAAGGTTCTAGATAAACGGTTAGTTTAGATCATTACCGACTCTATTAAGGTAATCCGTCTATTAAGTAACTTTCTCCAAATAAAGTAATCTTATACTCTTCAAAACAGCTCGATTTTGTTACGAAAAGAAATATTTGTTTTCATTGCGAATACGTTTCATCAGAATATGCAATTTTATACATGCTATATGTTTGTGTGATTTTAATACCGTAAAATCATTCCTTAAATGATGAATCCTAATAATGTTAGAAATGTGAATGTAAGTTTGTTTGTTTGTTACGCTTTCACGCTTAAACCACTGAACCGATTTTAAAAATTCTTTCACCAATAGAAAGCTACAGTATCAGGGAGTAACATAGGGTAAATTTTATTCCCGCATCACTACGGGAACGGAAAATATACGGGTAAACACTAAATTGAACGCCAAACTGAACTAATGAAGTAGTTGTTTTGGTTAATGGCGACCGATGCTCTCCACGAGACACAGTGTTACGTGTACACGATAATACGCTGACACGTGTCAAATTTTTTATGATAGTTAGTTCACTGTTCAATTAAATAGGTCAGCAGCTGTATGATTTCTGAAAAACTCTCTCTGTAATTCAGAGGGGTACACCGGTAGATGAAATCAGAGCCCATATTAAATCATCAAGCTTATGGGCGAAAGTTGAAAAATTCAGCCTGAAAACGAATATGATTACGACAAAATTGATGTAGAATATACTTGGTGCCACAATTTGAACAGGTGTCAGGAAAGGGTAAAGTGTTATCAAACCTCGAATTCCAATTATCCCCCTTGACGTACCGGTTCAATTCAAATCAGTTCAATTTCCAATCAAATTCAGTTTTACTATTACTATAAACAAAGTGCAAAGGCAAACAATGTAGATAGAAATTGCAGGTAAACATTGCGTTTGAAAAGCCATGCTTTTCCCATGGCCTACTATATGTAGCCTGTTCGCGTGTGTCTAATGCCCGAAATTCTCACATATTTGCACTTGAAGGAAGGACATATATTATGGTATACAGTATCATCCTAGAATAATATTCTGTTTTGAGCTATTTTAATGAGGAATTATTTATTAAACGTAGACTATTTAAACTTTTGAAAATATTAATGGTTTAATTTAGTGAATTTTTGTTGTTAATTATGATAAAGTATGTTTTCAAACACAATTTTTTTTAACTAAGGTCAATTTTAGAACTTTTAAATTTTAATGGTCCCAGTAAAGCAATAAAAAATATCATAATATTTTATCTACTTTCTAATGCTAATGATTATGACTTTGACATTTATTTAAAAATATCAATGCGAACGAAGTTGCGGTTAAAAGCTAGTATTGAATAATACATTATTTGATGCTTTACTTACATTTGCATGTTTCGAATTATTGCTTGATGTGGGGAATTGATTTATCTTTCATTTATTCGAAAACGTGTTTAAATATTAAAGTTTTCTAAGGGCATTTGAGATTTTTCTGGTACCAAGATCAGAAAAGGAATTTTGCAAAATGTATATTGAAATTTTATTTAATTTTTTAAAGAAGTCTTTTATCTCAAATTGTTTATTTCAAAAGGAGTGCTTGTAGTTTTTATACAGCACTTTCAATTTTCATCCTTTCTGTTATTAAAAAACACACTCATAGATTATAAACAATTGGTTATACTGATCCCTGGAATATAGTTGAACAACAACAGGGACAAAAGAAAGCTCAGAAGCGTTGGGGTTGGTTATTGCAAAGAGTTTAAAGTGGTAACGATTATGGTAATACAACGTCAATCAGATATTATAAAAAAAATGCGGGGTAAATAAACTTGGAAATATTAACATATTTATTTTTCGTGACTGTGTATGGTAAAAAACACCAATTTTATAAATTATGAGGTTACGTCTAAGCAAATACAAAAACGAGTTTGTAAAACTGCTAACTTTAGAATGGTCTGATCAGCGTTATTATATCATATCTTCAAAGACATAGGTTTAGCTATTACTAATATTTCGAGTAGAAATTGATATATTTTTTGATGTATTTTATCATTTAAAAAGGAGACACCTTTGGTTATCTTTCGAAATAATAGTTTACTACATTAATCATTTAAAATTCTGAAATGCATGTTGCTTGTTGGCACTTTTATTACAAAAAATTTCTTTTTCGATTCACATATGAGTTATTTACCCTTATATATTTTTCTATCATTTCGTGAGTTAATCGTTTTTCTAGTTTGTTTTTTTTCACCGGTCCTCATTCCCTTTGTCCTTCATAATCTTTAGCAAAATAAATAAATATATATATATATATTATATATATATATATATATATATATATATTAACCCAGGAGAATGTGTGCACTCGGCACTAATGTTAATGGTTGCGAGGGGTGACATAGTCACCCGGATCCTTTAATAATTACTTTTATTGTCTTTTTAATAACTATTTTTATCGTATACGATAAGAATCGTAATTCCAGGGAATGTCATAAAGAAAAAGTATACTTACCTTTTTTTAAAGCGTTTTTTTCAATTTTTCTTTGATAATTTGAGAAAAAAAGCCATAATGAACCAAAGTGTTTCAAATGTGTGTTACTTTAATAAAGGACTCAAATCGCAGACACTTTTCCGTAACATTACAGGAATGATATTTGCAGGCAAAACTCTTGCATTTTGTTGAAGGTATTATAGTTTTATTGTCTTTTGATGATTGATAAATAACATGCTGTGAACTTTTTCTTGATTGTGTCTTTTTGATAGGTGTGTCTTGTGTCAACTTTTGGCTTCATATTTTTTTTGATGGAGTTTTTTTGGTAGCATTTGAAAATTTTCCTTTCAATTAAAACGTTTCAAGTTAATCGCTTTTCTTAAAATTATTTTCGCCTTCATGCCTAATATTTATTATTTCATCATTTTTTTTCTTTGCTTGATCAGTTGCTAGCAAATGCCCATTTCTTTTTTTTATATTCTGTTCATTTACACTTATAAACCATAACGAGTAACTCAGCTATCAAAACCACTGTCGTTGATAGGGGGAGAATGTAGTTTGGAACAAAAGTGGTCGCGTGGGGAACTCAGTCCCCCCCCCAAGTACTTTAAGATTGTAAAAAACGTTCAACAATCCCAAAAAAGAAGGGGATATGTGACTAATACATTTTAATTCCAATGAAGACTGTCATATAGAAGGGTACTGACAAGGTCATCGGCAACAAATAAACTTTTCCCTCAGAATTACAGATATCATAACCCTGGAGTGACTCTGTGTCCCACGCGACCACTTCCGAGTTAAGAGGTAAGTAGTGTGATGCCTAGTATAAGCTCAAAGTTTTTACCTTTGAAAAAATAGTATATAAGGAAAGGAACTCCCTAAAAAAAAGAATAATCATTTTTTGTACATACATTTTTTTAAAGTTAGGGTGTCATTTTATTGCCTAGAAATTAAATTATTATTTTTTTATTATGTCAGAATGTATTTTGTTTGTTTACTTTCAATGAATTAATAATTTTTTTAAATAATCTTTTACTTCCGAACTTTCAATATGTATTGGATTTTTGCAGCACTTTTCAAACTGTGGGGCGTTTTCCCTAGGGGAGCGTTTTTAATCCTAGGAAGGGGGCGCGAGCATATTGAAAGTTCGGAAGCAAAAGATTACTTAAAAAATTATTAATTCTTAAAAGTAAACAAAGAAAATGCATTCTGACATAATAAAAAAATTAATAAAACATTTACACTGATATTATACACTTATAAATGTATCAGTAGAGCATAATGTATTTTAAATTAATTTAACAATATTAAGTTAAGAACAATAATTACCAGTGACCCTACGGGATAGTCATATATATATATATAAAGTTATATACAAAAAACAACACTTATCTTGATAATTTTTAAGATTTATAATTAATCGCTTAACTACCGATTAAATTTACGCAATTCGCTCCCCAATGCCACCGTTTTGCACGTGTGCATGGATATGCGGTGTATTGGGAAAGGAGAAAGAGAATAAATAAAAAAAATCCACTGAAATAAGTAAATCTTCGCAGTCACTGCCAATGTCATTTTTTTTTTCATTTCAAAGCCTTCGGAAAAATTTTACAGAAAGCAGTGAACAGAGAAAAAAATCGTATTACGGAAAGACGTATTTATACGTCCGGGGCAATTTACGCACTGGCTGAATGAGACTTTCATATACGCCGGGGGCACTTACGAGGTTAAAGTCGTATGGAGTGAGTGAGTGAATATTAGCGTCACACTGTTTAACTACCCGAGGATTTTTGGCGACAGACCTCGTCATTTTAAGGGCGCGATGGGGCACGATAATAATTATGATTCAATGTTGGAACGCAAATATTGAAAGTTTGAGAAGCACTGGTTTTCTCCAATCAAGATTTCTTCTTCACGTGATCTGTCTCATTCTTTTACATTCCATCCACTGCTTTTGATCCAACGTGCATGGAATTAATAAAAAATTTGATTAGAATATTAAAAAAAATATTTATTTACATTACCAATGAAGAATCTTTTAATATATTTCTATTTTCTATTTGATCTCGTTCAATGGATTTTATTGCTACATTTTAATCTGCAAATTAAATTTAAATTTAGAATATAACATTAATACTAAACCCTCAATCTTTTGAATATTTTTTTTAAACTCTTGTTTTGATTAGTAATTGTGGAAACTCCATTAATGCAAAAATCATAAAATTTGCTATCAATTACAATATTTTTTGCTAATACTCATTTTGATGCATGCCGTTTTTGTACTCATTTCGGATTTTATTTGCAAGAAAGTATCATATTTTTAGAACTACCAAATTTTACCAGTATTAGGCTTTTAAGTCTACGCACTGTAATACACCAAAATCAGAATCATTCTACAAATTCTAAGAAAATACAGAAAACAACATTCTATTTACGAATAGGAAATTTTATAACATACCCTTCATAGCTATTACAAAATTTTATAGAAAATCAAAAGCAGAAAACCGCCTTTAGAATTGATGTGTTTTCATATATTTTTAAAAATAAACATAAATTTCAAAAACCGTATTTTAAAAGGAATTCGTGCATTGGCAGAAAAATATTATTTCTAAAGTACTGTTGTAATACTAAAAGCAAGTGGCAACAAAATCAGTGACTTGGATGGAATATTAACAATACTCTTTTATAAAATAACATTTTCAATATGTTTTTCGTGGGAAAAATCACTTAATGTTATGGATTTCAATTTCTTAAAAGCATTCTGGGAGTAAATGTTTCTCTTAGAATTCAATTTTAAAACATACTTTTAGATTCGTGCAATTTATGTGTTTATCGTAATATTACGTATGGAGCAGTTCTCTTTTTAGTGCTTTGTTCAGGAATTTAATTTCATTGTGAATGAGGTGTTCACCGTTTGATACATTTTCGAACACTTTTGTTCGATTATTTTGAAAAAAGATTTTCTGTAAATTGTCTGTGTGTGTTGTTTCCTATAAATCGAGAATTTTTTTTTCAAATACAGTAAGTTGTATTTTTGGAAGTAACAATACTAATGTTTATACAGAACAAAACGAAGGTGAAAAACATCGCATCAGACAGTTCAATTTGCTGTATATTACGAAAGTTATATCAACCTAAATCTACAAAGGAATTTAAGAGTTATAAATATATATAAAAAAGAAAAATTGCACAAGGCTAAACGGCGGTAAAAATGTAAATGAAAATAAAATAAATAGACTTAAAAAAGAAAGAAAAAGAAACTTAAAAAAAAAAAGAAAAAAAAAACATTTTTTTTTGTTTGGCAGAGTGCTTTCCAATTCTAACGACCGGGAATCATAAATATAATATTGGGTTGATGCATAATTATCCGGCGTTTTTTCAACAAATTTTATTTAACAAAATCAATAACAATATTTGACAAAAACATGTTTAAACGATTATTCGGGAGTGTAGTCCCCGTCTACTTTAATTACTGCCGACCATTTGCGATTCTACGAGCAAAGAAGACACGTTTCTTAGAGGCGATCCACCACACCGTTTTGACATCGGCTACCAAGTCATCCGATCGTCGATCCCGAGCCTGATCGTCGAAATCCGATATGACCGACCTCTTCCTGGCTTATCCTCCAAGTCGGTATCACCTACTTTGAAACGGGCAAACCACTCTCTACACTGACTTTCACTGATTGTTCCTTTGCCAAAAAGTTCGTTGAGATCGTGAAATGACTGTGCTGCTTTCCATCCTTTCTCGAAGTGGTAGAGCGTAATATGGCGAATATGACTATGGTTTTCGACACGCATTTTTCTAAAACAATAGAGAAGATTATTTTTGAACAAAAATAATAAACAAAACGCTACTTTTCACTTATGAAAAATGCGCTGATATAAACGCCGAATAATTATGCATCAACCCGATAAAAATTGTACTTTTTCACATAAACTAAAAACTAAACTCAGTGGCGTAGCAGCCCATGAGAACCAAAGCCTACTGTGCTCATTTCTGTTTTCAGACCTTGGGCACTGAGATGCATGAGAAGGTGTTCAGTGTGACGCGAAACCTCCAGTGTTTGATTCCTGAGCAAGCTTGGTACTCATTTATCGACCCACTGAATGGATGAAAGGTTGAGTTGAACTTGCCAGCCCGGGACATGTACCCCTGAACTGTGGACCAACCACTGGGGCTTTCACGTACGCTTACTAAATATTATAAGGCATGTTTATTGATGAAATTACACATTGGCATTAAAAATTATAATAAATGCCAAAGCATCTTCATAAGCCAAGGAACAAGATGCAAGACAAATATTTGAATATTTAGTTTTATTTCCGACAAAGGGAATGAGAATTTACTACTTATCTCTATAAACAATTTCTTCTTTTTTTAAAAAAAAATTCTGTTTTAATACTGATTCTTACTAACCCACAGATACAAAGCCACTCACTTGACAGAGTTTGACACTATCTAACTGGTTTTTCAAAAGGACCACTACTTCATCCCGATAAAATCAATATCGAATATTTAACCATAATTTACGATATGTATCAACATAGTACAGACCGAAATCAAGTAATATTAGTGTAAAAAGTATATTTACCAGAAATTAAAAAAGGGTTTTTTGAGTTATGTTTACAAGCAATAAATTTACACCAAAGCGGTGCGTGAACTCACATTGATTTTAATGAACACGAAGAAATTTAAATGTACAGCTATTATAATAAAATGGAAAATGCTCATTAGTTGAAAATTCTAAATTGTATGGAATGTCTGGTTTGCTATTGCTATGATAAATTAATTGTGGTGATGTGACTTTGAGTAGTTCTAAGTCACTTTGGATTTTCAATCTAAAAAAAAACTTTGTTCTATTTGCTTAGTAACTTATTCAATCTAAAGTGATTTAGTTAAAAAGTTTTCTACTTGTCCCCATTGTTAAAGTGGAAGCAAAGTTCGAATAGCAATTTCTTACACTTATTGAAGCTTTTAGTTTTATTTTGAATACAGTACTTACCTAGTTCTAATAATAAACAGTATATCATTGATATATACAAATACACACACACATGTAAGATGTTTCATAAATATGGAAATTGAATGAAACTGCTATTGTTTTATAGCTACAAAACATAAGACTTATTTGTATTATTTTGAGAACTTGCATAAAAATTTAATCAAAAGGCAAGTTACAGAGACACCAACAGAAGCTCCTTTTTTTAAAAAAAAATTTCGATTCTTTTACATTTCAGTTGACAATAGCCCATTGAAAAGATGTAGTCAATGATTATATTTCCAGGTTGACTAGTTAAGAAAGATAATAATTAAATTGTTAATTACTTTTAGTTATGTAGTTGTCAAATCTTAAAGAAATAATTTAATTTGCGATAATGTAGATTAAATAAAACAAAAGCCTCTGAAGTTTTACTATTCATTCGAATTTAATAATCTGATTTGTTCATCAATCTGGCATCTTTTATTTAGTACTTTCAAGGAAACGTCAGTATTCGTTTGTGTGTCTAAGTTATGCTTCAAATATGCAAATCCGAGGTAGCATACAAAAGTTCCCGGACTGAGCCTATAATGTGAGAAATTTTTAGAATAGAGCGACAACAATAACATTTCTATGTTATCGAATTCTTCCCCTTTTCCAAAAAAAAGTCTGTTCTAACTCACGTGGTTGGTGGCTCGCCACGACGTCGTATTTTATAGTTGGATATATTTAGTCATCGCCCTTTGAAAGAAATTGCGTTTGTTGAGCGGATAATGGACATGAGAGAAATTTTGTGTTCGTTTGGGAAAAATTGCTACGGAGATTTCAAAATTTTGAAGCAGATGTAAGGTCGTGCTATATTATCGCGAACGCAAGCCTGCGAGGGGCATCGACGTTTCAGAGAAGGCAGAGAAAGTATCGAAGACGACAAACGCTCTGAACGTCCGCAGACTCCCAACACCGCTGAAAACAACGAAAAGAGTTTTGCGGTGGTATGTTAGAGCAACAAAATAGTTAGTTGGGATATTCTTTATTCTTGGCCACATGTCAATGGATATTGACTAAGGATCTTAACATGCATAGGGTGTGTCAACATATCGTTCCCTGCATGTTAAACGAAGACCAATTGGCAGGCGAGGTTAAAAGTGCATTGCTGCTTGAATTAATGGACATTAGCTAAAAATAGTTTTCAGAAATCTTTCGATGACTTTTACAAGCCATGGCAAAAATGTGTTGTTTCCCAAGGGTCTTATTTCGAAGGAGGATGTATTTTAGCTGTTTAATTGATAATATTTTTTAAGTTATAGACTCAGACCGGGAACTTTTGAGTCCTAATAGTGCTATCATTTTATTACCTGAAAATCATCGTTCGGCTTTTAAAATTATTTATGTCTGGCAATGCCTAATGTTAAAGGATTCAGAAGACTTCTTTATTTGGAAAAGTGTTCTAACAACAACATTATTATTTTCTGGCTTCGCTATCTTATAAAGAGTAGGAAATTTCATCATACGACTAATTTTTTTTTATCTCAGTTGATCCAGTTCTTCGGTTATAAAGCATATTTTGCATTTTTTCTCCTTTCCCGTAGTGGTAAGTGAGTTATCCCTTTTTGTGTTAAAACGAGAAAAAAATAATTATGGAATATATTTTGAAATCTTAAAAACGGAATACTACGAGTAGGTGTATGAATTATAACGTTTAAATTTTCAAGAAAATTTAGACATCTCATTTTAATCTGAAAATGTGTCCCGTGTTAAGTTCAGACTCTCCTACATTTGGCGAAGACAGCTTTAAGATTGCATTTAAATATGCACCAAAGTTGGTTGGATGTGTACTTCCATAAAAAATGAAATGTTAATCTCTGAAATATACTAAGAGGGAAAATGACAAATAATTTCAAAGCATCATATTTGTGTGTGTGTGTGTGTGATTTATTAATTATTTTATTTATAGACAAATATTTACCCTTTCAAAAATCCATTATGTATAATGCGTATTTGTTATTTCGGCTTGTGTGAAAGTATGGATAAGGCTTGGAAAGCATAAAACCCTAAGATCAATCTCGCGAATTATAGTAAGACGTTCTATTTTAGAAAATATAAGTTCTTAGGAAAATAGAAAACACATTTTAAATTAAGGTATTTGTTATAATGACACCACTTAGAGACTTTTTTTGCACTGGCGATTTTCTGAAAGTGATGCATTGCCAGGTTCTCTCGGGTTCTTTTCTGGCAATAGTTGTATTTTAACCGTTTGACATGCATTCCCATTTTATTACTGAACCAATAAATAAAAACAATATTTTTTCCTCAATGGATGTCGAATTTCGGGATTTAATAAAAGACGAACAAATGTCAGAAAAAAAGCAGACTAAAAAGCTTTGTACCTAATGGAAGCTGTATATCAAAGCCAAAATGGGCCACTTTGGCGAAGAAAGTGTAAAGCATGATTGTAATGGTAAATTTCTAAAATTAGTTATATTATTATTTTTATGTTATTTAAGCATAACACAGGACATAGGAACGCAGAAACAATATTTTGCTTAAAAGATGCCCTTTTCTGCTGTTGCTGGAAAAAAATAAAGATGTTAGGGGGGAAGATAATAATATATTTTATCCAACATGATAATTAAATATTTAATAAAAAAAATCAGTAAATAGAGTAGTTACAGAGTAGCAATTTGTTTTTAAATCCTACATATATAATAATTAATGATGGAAGTCATACAACAAAACATGAGTCATTTTTTCATAAAAAATTATTTTAAATAATATTCTCCTTAGTGCAACCTCTCTCTCCTTGCTTTTATGCGTTGTTACTTTTGATAGTTTATTTCTTTTCCTTTTTCAATGTTTCCTTATAGGATGAAAACAAAGCAAATGATATTTCCTAGAAAATTACTTATTTCAATAAATTAGACAAATAATGGATGGAATGTTTGTCTTAAAAATAAAAATTATGATATCATTGGTTTCAAGTATTAATTAATAAATAATAAACTAATTATTTCAGAGTAATCAGGTACGAAATAAAGATAAATTAATTACATATTAGAATAAAGAAAAAAAAAGCGCTATGTGAATAAGATCACAATTACCTTTTATAAAACTAATGAGAAAAGTAACTTTTTTGAATTAGGTGAGATCAAATTGAGTTCACTCTTGTTCAAGAATCATTAATTTTCTCTCTAAAGATTAGAGGTCATGATGGCTTCATTTTATAAAAAAAAGAATAAAGAAACTCCTCTAATTTAACATGCTAGAAAAAGAGCTGCAGTTAGAGAAGCAAACTAATATAAAAGTGCCATTTTAATGGAGTTCTTATTATCTATTTGCTCATACATTTGACAATGATTAAAGAAATGTAGGAATAAAAAAGAAAAATATATATAAATTAACAAATGATTTAACCTTCTTATAGTTCCTATGGAACACTTGGCACTTCAAAATGTAAATCAAGTGAGCTGTCTCTCTTTAATTACATTTATTGATTGGAATTCTATCAGAATTTCTTTTCTTTTCTAGTTCCTGTGCATAATTTATTTCCTGGTAGGTGGCATCACTTGCTGTGCTTTCGAAAAGAGTCATCTCCCTGTACTGTTTTAATTCCAGACACGTTGAAGCAAGCGCCAAGTAGAATTGAATTATAAAAGAACTTTTCTTTTTTAAGGTTCTACGATCAAGAAAATTCTTTTTTTTCTTTGAAAAGTTTTAAAGTGTCTGCTTCGGACTGAAAATTTGTTTATTAAATATTAAAAATATTCTACTGAAATTTGATTTATTTTAAAAGTCGAGAGAGTTTGCTCAGTCAATAAGTACGTGCTAGTAGTAAATCTTTCAGTGAAGTAAAATGAAATTAAGGTTACTCTCTTTCCTTTATTTTTTAAAAAAAAAAGAATTATAAAGTATTTATTATTTTTAAAATCTGTTTTTAAAATTATTTTAAGGTAGTAACTTCAGGATTTTCGTACTCTAAATAAAAAAAAAGAAGCATGCAGCTAATATTTCCATTAAAAATCTAAGCAACAAGGGTTTTACTTAACATTCCTTGATAAGCCGAGTCTCTTTCAAAATTTAACATATACATAATTACACAGAATTCATTTCTCGTGAATAAAATTTCTAATAAGATTTTGTTAATTCAATTCAAATAATAGACCTTTCCTTATGACTTCATTAAAGTTAATCATCTTCTTTATTTAAAATTGGTTCTAATTTGATTACATGAAAAAAGTTGACAGAAATTTTTCTATTCTTTTTTCATGAAATAAAAGTAAATGACACTAACTATATTATTATATTGTATTTATTGCTACGTATTTCAATAGACGATAATTAACTTCATATAACTTGGCCATTTAATTTATTTAGAAATAGCTCTAATTTGATCACGTGATTACAGATGATATACAGTTTATATTCTGTTGTGAAAACATTTGAGTAAAGAGACACAGATATGCATTACTTTTGGTTGCCAAGAGTAATACGCCCTTACATTTTGAAAATTGTTCAAATCTATGAGATATAAACTATTTATTTATGAAAAATGATTTTATTAGTTAGCAAATATTTATTCATCAACTTGAATTTGTTCCAATTTTTGTTGAAACATTTTGAAAATTCAGAAATATTTCGCTGTTAAAGTGAACTTCTCTTTCGATATAACGAAAAGTTCTCCAAAAGTTGGATATGATATTTTAAATTTTGAAAGATATACACATTCATGATTAAATATGAGCAATTTGAAAAGGAAAA
>BMAO01020374.1:0-163144 GCA_019973975.1 Trichonephila clavata
ATATTTTTGGAACCTGTCTTTCACATTTTTTGCAAAAAAAGTTGAGCGTCAAGTGTTTTTTCAAATTTTTTTATTTCTATTATCAATTTTTTAAAAGTTTTATGCAGGATGTCTATTTTATTATATTTATATTCTTTTTGGTGGGAGGGGGCAATTTTTTGGCTTGGGAAAGGTAGGTAATTAAGTTAAAATTAAAATCTTTCTCTCTATCTTACCAATTTTGTTTAAAAATACAGTCAACTCTCGATAATTCAAACCTTCGATAACACGAACCTCTCGATAATTCGAAGTATATGCTGAGTCCCTAGAAATACTCTGATATTTCGAACTAAAACAATACGTTTAGGTACACTTCAATATTTCGAAGTAAAATCTGTAACTAGCCAGACTAAAACACGTGATAATTCGAAGTTATCTTATAAAACTCGACAATTCGATCACGCAATATCATGAAACAGTCCTGTAGTAAAAAGGTTGTTTTTTTTCAATGGGCTGCGCATTGGTAATTAAACCTTTTGCAGACCTAGTACATTCCTCAGGAGCTGGTACCACTTTTTAGCGCTGCACCATATAGGCGATACCAATTACAGCAAGCAATTTTGACACCCAGTTTCCTCCACAGAGGGAGGCACCTGAGCTCTTGGCGATGCGAACTTTGTACTAGGATTTAATTTTGCCGAGAGCATCCAAGCCAAACAAACACTCTAAGGATTTTCACATGCCGTATAATCATACGACATGGCCGCTGTCGATTTTCTGCATCAAGAAAATCCCCTGACTTGGTAGGGGTCGAACCCGCAACCTTGGGTGTAGAAGGCCAGCGACAAACCAACCACGCCACCTAGCCGGCTGTAGTAAAAAGGTTGGAGTTACAAGTTTGCCCTTCCAACTTCGGAATTATTGAAGTCGACTGTATTTATATATACAGTCGACTCTCGATATTTCGAAGTTGAAGGGACCAATGATAAACTTTGAATTATCAAGAGTGTAGGAAAAAGCTCAGAATTACATTAAGAGAAATAATTTTTTTCTAACACATTTAAATTTGAAACTTTGTAATAAAACAACAATTGCATATATAATTATATATATATATATATATATATATCTTTTAATTATCTGGTCCATCCCTTCAGGACCCACATTTTTATAATAAATTAGCCAGCCGTCTAACGAGAATATTTTAACTACATCTAGCTACCCACTCAGATCATGTGATTTCAGCCGCTATAAAAACTGAGATTCCTAGAGACCGCGCTTTCTCTTTGTATTTGTCTGCTTCATAATGTAGCCGCTGCAGCTTGGTTTGTGTTGCATTGTGTGAGTATGTTTTCTGTGCGATTCCGTCCATACGTGTGTCTACATGTTTAGTGTACAATAAACAGGTATAACAGGTATTTTGTATAAAAAATACAACATACACATCAATATACATTACACTTAAATGCGTTCGAAATAGATGCCCCTAAGTTCAACACTGGTACTGACTTTGGTACAGGAACGCCTTAAATTGCGAGCCAAAAATTGCTAGTACCGAGAAATAACAGACGCATTGCACCCATTGGCGCCTGCCAAGGTGAGGAGAGGATACAAGTGCTATGGAAGTCTCTCTCTAAAAACATAACGTAACCTTACAAATGTGTATTTTATCCAAAGAAAGTGCTTTAAAATATGTTTTTTTTATACTTTGGTTTGTCGATTTTTTGAAGTTATACTTCTTTTGGGACGTCAGGGAAAAGGATGAGAGTAAATTTTTTCGATATGCGGGCGCACCCCGTCACGGATGTAACGACACTGTCACGACTAAAATATCATGCTCTCATGTTAATCCTATGGGGACTGGAAAAAATTTCAAATCCCCCCCCCAAGAAATTGAGCTTGGGACTTGACATTTGGTGGTCCGCCATATTTTCGTATTAGCCTTACGTGGAATTGGCTCTTTCCAGTGCTCCTCCCCCCTCCGGGGCTTTCTGCTAGAAAATAGCCTGATAAAAAATGAATTAATTATTTTTCTACCGAGCGTAAATGAAACTGACATATGTAAAATTATATATGCAGTAACAAACCACTTCAAGGATGAATTGTGAAATTCATGCAAAAATTCTAGTTTGTGTATTGTTTATTGGGGGGGGGGGGGAGAGCAAATGGATTTGGTCAAGACTTAAAAAGTTGTGCGTGCTTCATATGATATAATTATAAATGAAATTAAAACTTCAAAACGAATTCTACCAAAAGCACGGATGCTAAATTTCAGTTTGATAACTCAGGTAATTTAAAATCTAATTCGCAAAAATAGCAAAATCTCCCATTTTTATATATTTTTTTTTTTGGTGATATATATATATATATTCCAAGTGTGTGTTAAATTCAGCACAATTATTATTAAAATATTTTAAGGTAATTATTTAATCAAATGTACACAGATGCAATTCTTCAATTTTGAAATAATTTACCTATAAATTGTTATTTGATTTTGCTTTCATTCGTGTATAATATTTAAAATGCGAAGGCTTTTAAAATCACGGAAATAAAAAATAAAGGCATAAACATATTTTGTATAATGATGTGCATTATTTGAGTTGTCAAACTGAGCATGGAATTAACTCTCAAGTGTGTGTGTTTTTATTTGTTTAGTAATTATTAAGATAAAATTTTGTGAAATATGGATCTTTCATTCATTTTCTTCTACATAATCATTATGCCAGTATACTGTTTAATTGCCCTACAGTTTTGCAATTTCTTTTGGTAAGCAGTTTTAAATAAGCTAATTAACATTCATAAAAATTTCAGACTATTCGAGGAATATTTTATCGTGCTGTTCATGAAATGAAAACTTCAAACTCATATTTCTCCATGTTGAATTTTTGTACATATACTGTTATGCAAACCCTAAGGCTTATTTGATATTTTAAGTATGGGTTTGAAAGTTTTATACATGTTATGAAATGTATGTTCCGTAAAACTGTGCATGGAATCAGCTCTAAAATAAAAAGTACTTTTTCTAAAAAATTTCAAAATAAAAATTAATGTTTTTTTGAGAAATTTTTAGAAATGTTCAACAATAAAAAAAATTAATAAAAAATTAAAGAAGCAGCAGCAAAAAAAGTCATGCACAATTTATTGTAGTATATTATGGGGTACATGGAAAAAAATTTTGAAAGTAAAGAGACGTATTTAAAAAAGCCTTAAAATTTTTTTAAATGTTAAAAAAATTTTTCAAAGAATTACATTTACAAACATTTTGAAACAAATTTAATTTTTATATGCAAATATTATTGAATATTAGCCATTACAAAATACAATTAATACCAAATATCAATTATTAAAAATAAAACAAATTGTGAAGACGGGACCTTGTTGCCTTAATTAAAAACTGTAAAATGTCTATTAAAGGTTTGTCACAAAACTCCAGATAAGGCAAAATATAATGATGACATGTTTTATTGAAAAATCGATATATTCATCAATACGAATGACCTACTACATTTTTCAATTATCTCTGCTAAACAATTATCTTTTAACGCTTGTTATATAATGGAGCAAATCAGTCTTTTTTTTCTTCTTTTTTTTTTTTTGTAATAAAAATGCTAAGCCTAACGCAAAAATATGTTAGAAAACTATACAGCATATATTATACGACTGAATATTGTACTTTTCTGTTTATGAATAAATCCTATAGAAATATTTGTAATGCATATAAAGTTAAAAGCCATTATATTTTCAATTTATCGATAAAAAAAAAGGAAAGTTCTTATTTAAAAATATACATTTCCATTATTTTAATAATTAAAAAATCCTTTGGTTACATCAGTTGGCAATGTATGTTTGAATTATATTACCTAAAAATCATTTCTTTTTTAAGTCAATATCAAAATTGTATTACAATTCCCCGTGATTCTGTGAATATCATCTGAATTGCCCTATTTTAATCAACGCGACAGAAAAAAGAAGGTGGGTGGGGAGCTAATGGCCACAACACACTTGTAATCTTATTTTGTACTTTAAACCTAGTTTTCGGAATGGACGTAACGTTTCATTTATTTTCAATACATTCTGCATAACGACTCATTACATTTTAGTACAATTTACATTTACTTTACAAAGGATTAAACTTAATATTATTTAAAAATAAAAGCTACCCGGAAATCATGATTAATGGGTAATTTTCGCGTAATTTTCAAAATAACATTTTATTCTCTGTCTAAACTTTTGTTTTCTAAAGATGGATTATGAAGTAAAGCTTGTAAGCCTTATTTTTTTATTTCTAATGAGCTGTCGATTGGTATTTTACTATTGCAGACCTTGTACATTCCCCAGAAGCTGGTATCTCTTTTTAGTGTGGCACCCTATGGGCGGATACCAATCGCCGCAGGTAATTTGACGCCGTTTCCACCCCAGCAGGAGGCACCTGAGCTCTGACGATGCGAACTTTTACTAGAATTAAATTTCCCTTAGAGCATCTACGCCAAACAGGCACTCTAGGAATCTTTTACATGCTGTATAATCATACAATATGGCCGCTGTCGATATTCTGCATCATGAAAATCCACGGACTTGGGCCCTCATCTTGGGTGCAGAAGGCCAGTGACAAACCAACCTCGCCACTCAGCCAGCGGGATCCCTATATCTTGACAGCATAATCCAAATGCGTTTTACATAAGGATGAAAGTCTACCTTGCCCAGCTTGGGATTTGAACCCCGAATCTGTGGCTTTGAAGCGTGATACACTACCTCTGAGCCATGTGGCGTGCCTCGGCACCCACCTAAACTTCCCTTACCTGGAATCAGCTTGCGAGCAGAGAGAAGTGAACTGATATGAACAAACACTCAAAAAACTTGCCTTTCCCCCGGACGATCCATCAGACTTCTCTCTCTCTCTCTCTCTGACTCGCACGAGATAACAGCACGCGCTCTTCCCTATATTTAATTTTCAGACATTAGCCTATGTAGCCTTTTTAGCAGTTTTATAATGTTCTATAATGTAAATTAAAATAGCATTAACCTTTTATATCTTGAATTATTACTATTTGTAATAAACCTTAACTAGATACCCACATCACGCCATAAGCCACAGGGTTTCTAACGATTATTTTAAAACAGAACAAACGAGAATTTTAAGACTTTTTTTCGAAAATTTTAAGTTTACTTTAACTAGCTATAATAATGCATTTTTAAACTAACTTTCATACGAAATATTTGGCTAAGTTTAGTTTAAATGGACTGTTGCTCCATAAACCATTTCATTTACCAATCAATCACTCATTTTCGAAAACGAGGAAGCGATATATCGTGTAGTTACCCTTCATCCTAGACTAGAAATGGAGATCTACTCTACCAGGTTAGAGTGCTGTGGTAGTTAGGAGAGTGTGTGCCAGATCAGGTGTCGTCCTTGTCACTTGACCATGGTTCAAATTACGAGGTCTGTTGCTAAAAGCCTGAGAGGTACGACGTTAATATTCACTCACTCATCCACCCAGGTATGAAAAATTCCATTGGATTCACGGATAAAGATAACTACCCAATATTTTCCACGAGTGAAGGAGAGTTATATTAACATCGCATTTAAAGCTGCATGAGTGTTATTGGCGGAATGCCCAAAGGAATCAAGCTCACCCGAAGAGGGTTTATCTACAAGCCAATCCCTCGGGAAACAGCCACCCCCACGTGTAGTCTTTATTGAAAAAAGTTAAAGTTCGCATTTTAAACAGCAGAAGACAGTAAAATATAACAATATACAAATTTAAAGGTAACTGCACGATACACATACGTGTACGTGAACGTAATACAACTATACAAAGAAAGTATTATAATAATAAAAGAAAACAAAAGGAGTAAGATGAAAGAAAAAATATACATAGTCAAAAAATTCTTACAAATACATAAAAAAAATAATAAAATTATCCAATACAAATGCACCATACACACCAAAAGAAAAAAAAGACAGAAAACATAAATAATAATAATAAAATGCTTCTTTTGAATTATATTTTTAGTTGATGCCACCCCTTCCGGTTAACATTTTTTCCCCTTCAGTTTACAGAAAAAGAAATGATTCAGCACCGGAAGGAGGATTATTTTTGAGATCTCCTCTCCTATTAAAAAAAACATAAAGGAAGAAAGCAGTGTTAAATAAAAATAATAAATGAAGAGAGAGAAAGGGGGGGGGGGAGAAACTATTGAATTTTATTGGAGATATCTTTTTTGCTAAATAAAAACAAGAAATTAGCCTCAAAGTATAATCATATTTACTAATGATGTAAAATAAACCAGGAAGCTGCAATATATTGTGTGAGAAATATAAATAGGGTTTAAGGATTAAGAAGAAATAAAAAGAGAAGCAAAGAAAAACAGAAAAAATAACATTTGGATAAGGAGGGGGGGGGGGCTGCTTGTGTGACCACATAAGAGTACCAATCCAATCCTATCTAAGGAATTTGATCCCAGAATGTGGAGGCAATTTTAATACATGATTCTAGTTTAGAGTGAATGGAAAGATTTCTAACGATAGATTGGAACCAAGCTTTTTAGCATTTTGAGATAAAGAGACCAAATGAAAATCCTCAGTCAGAGGACATGTGAACACATAATGGTCAGTGTTAAGAACAGTTGACTCCTTTCGCTGTCCAGAGATGGCGCCACGAACTGAACTTTTTTTAATTCTAGAAGTATGTAGGATTGGCGCGAAAAATTACATTCAATTCGGATTATTCGGTTATAACGGTCGCTGTTCTTGTGATTATGTGTTGTACAACGTTCTTCTTTTTCTCCATGTAACGGTGTGAGTGTGTGTGTGAAGAAAATATATACATGAAAAGTCTACTTGTCACCTTATTTGTGTTACAAGTCGTTATTCTTTAATATTCAGTTTTGAAAGTCGAAACACATTATTCATTCTAAGTCTAATCATGGATTCTAGTTTTAAATCTATTCTTATTCTCATTCATAACAATCAGCTTCCCCAACAGAACCACAAAGTCAATTGGAAGTAGCTTTTAATTTGAAGCGATGCAAATAAGAAACAAATGGGCCATGGTTTGTTAAGAAATGCGAGATGTAACTGGAATGGAGATTAATCTCTAAACTGGGTTTGGGAATGAAGGATTTGACTCGTAAGCCATTATTAGAGTTTGATGACCTCTCAATCAATTTATTTTGAAGGGACATAAGAGCGCTGGGGGCTGGAACACTCACCTCGACACCATTAGTAGTTGCGACTTTAGCAAAATGATCTGCAATATCATTAAAAAAATTATTATTATGAGCCTTAACCCAGAACATGTTATAAAAGTTACGGTACATAGAAAGTTTATTCTTTATTAAATTATGATAGGCAGATTTATTGTTAGGACATTTAAAAAAGAATGAATGATAAACTATCAGTGTAAATATTAATTTTAACATATTTAATAACCACCCATACATCCGATTGCAGATACCTTTGCTTGGAAAACAGTATTGAAGGGTTTTAATTTAAAAGTATGTGTCCCATAAAGGACCCCCGATAAAAAAAATGCACACCGCGAACCCGGTCTCAGTCCCAATTTTGGATCCACCTCTCGCTCAATAAGTCGCTGCAATTGATGAAAACTGATAATTCTATTACGAGCTTTCAAAGAGTGGAGAGGAATAAAATTTTCAATGAAATGACAATCAATAATATTATTGAATTCAAGGTTCCAAAGTTTCCAGATTTGGTATTTAAGAAAAGCTTTATTCACAGAAAGGTGGATTCGGAAGTACCAGATATGATTTGTAAGGCGTTTGTGGGGAGATCCTAAGGCCCTTCGTGTTTTTTAAAAGATTTCTTCGAATAGCGTTAAGTTTTTGGATATGACGAGATGTGGGCGAGAGAGAGAGCTACCTCAAATTCCCACACCATAGATAATGATGGGTTCAATCACAGTAAAGTACCACAAATTAGAAAATTTTAAAGTAAGAGTTGGAAAACAAAATTCTATTAAACTGAAGAAACAATTGAAAAATTCTCTCTTTTAAAAATTGAACCAAGAGAGAGAGAGCTGGTTGTCAATAATAAGTCCACGATGTTTAATAGAGTCGACTACTTCAATAGAAACATTACTGGTTTTAAAAAAAAAAGATAGGTTTCTTGCGAAACACAGTACCACCACGGGCTACACACCTGAATGCCACTGAGTAAATGTTTTCAGGAGAAGTAACAAGTTTAAGATTTTTGAGTTTATTAGAGATTTGTCAAGAATTGAATTGGTTTCAATTTCCAAAGTATTTTCGGACCTTACCCGTGGTGACAAAAGCAAGGTCGTCCGCAAAAGCTTGGATTAAAAAAATTTCCGAGTTAAGCCTAAGACAGAATTGAAAGAAATGTTCCACAAGATAGGGGCAAGATTAATCGGATGTTTAATTGAAAAATTAGGATTACAAAAAACAACAAACTGATAAACCAAATAGGTATAAATAAATTTTTTAAAAATAAAGCGGGATATGGTAGTTGTTGAAAATTTGAAATAATATCGACCAATTTATATTGTCAAACGTACTTTTAATGTCAACAAAGACTAAAGATGTGTGACCAGAAACCCTGTTAGTTTTAATATTAATACTTAAATTGTTAATGGCATCCTAGCACCTGAAGTTCTCTCTAAAGCCAAAGTGATTATTGTGAATAATGTTATGTATAGTTAACCAAGTGTGAACCCTATTAGCAAAAACACGTTCGATAATTTTCCCGAGGGTAGGTATTAAACAATTAGGTCGATATGAATTAAATGAGGATTAGTCCTTACTGGGTTTCAATGAAAGCTTTAATTTAGAATTTTTCAAGATATCAGAGAAATAAGAAAACTCAATACAAAGAGTAATACTTTTTATAATTACCTGCAGACAGAATAAATTATTTTCCAAATATATTATAATCTATATGATCAAGCCCAGGGGCCTTGTCCCGGCCTTTAAATTCCGAAAGACAATCTCCCCCTCTTCAGAGATGATATCTTCAAGTGGTACAAAATTATCAAAGTCAATGGCAAAAGGGTGAGGAGAAAAGATTATATAGGATTTTCAATTTTCTATTTTGGAGTTGCATTAGGCGAGTCTGGGAGAGAAATCTCTATAGCATAGAAATTAATATCCTTACCAAAAGCGATTTTAACGTCATTATTTTGAGCTATGGCCTAGTGACGAGGACGGCCCCTGAGCTGGCAGCCCTCTAACCTAATTTACATACTACGCTAACTTGAAGACTTAAACCCACGACAGAATTATCGTACATCATTCCCTCGTCACATCGGGGTTTCAGTGGCATCAGGACTCAAACCCGCGACTCGGCAACGCTCCCAGATAAATTGCGACCATGACCAATAGGAAACCACGGCCACAGTAACTACATTTTGTTGTAGTACTCCAGGTGTAAAATAAATAACTTTCAATGCGTAATTTTAAATTCTACATTACTCATAAAATTTATTGTGAACTTTATTATATGAAATGAATTATTAAATGAATGTTATTAAAATGAACTTTTATAAATATTTTGTATGTAAATCGGCTTAGAAACCCTTTTGTATAACATTTATTTTATGAATTATTAATGAAACAGAAATATATATATATATTGTTGTTCTTTCATATTTCTATGAGATTGTTTATACTTTGGATTTTTTATACTTAGTATTTTTATACTTTAAATTTCTATTTATTTTATTTTGGTCTTTCCTACCGAGTTGCAAAGGGGGAAGGTTGGCGCCTTCAAACTAGTTTTAACCCCATTTATTCGGTCCTAAGTCCGAAATTGCATTTTGACTCGCTAGGTTCTTATTTGTATTTCATTTGATTTAATCTTAATTTTTTTTCCCTGTTATGTTTTATATTTGATATAAAAATTTTTTCCATATATATATATATATATATATGTAATAGACGTGGCCGTTGAATGGATTTCTTTATACGATGGCCGTTGACATGATTTCTTTATAATATGATCGCTATGGTTGATGGTTTCTTTGGCTGATATATTACAAAAGACGGCAGGATCAAATAACCTGCTGGGAACGCGGGAAATATCATCAAGTAAAATCCTAAAAGTGAAAATTATACTAAGGAAATGCGAAAGTGAACGAATTGAAGCCTCCAAAGGGCCCCTTTTCACCTGATAACAAGTACAGGAAAATCCCCGTTACTTCTGTGTTTCAGCTTCGTGAGAGTGTTCCATTCCTCAAATTCTTCACAGCGCCAAAATTTCAAGTTTTGTGTACAAAGAATAAAAAATGGCCATCATCGATCTGTTTCTTTTTGAAATTTTAAGATAATTAATAATGCATATTTTCTGTTGTTTTATTTCACTTTAAATTTATTTTAAGTATTATTTATTTGGCATATTTTTAATAGCATTGCAATGCTTGTTTTAAGTTTGATAAAACAATATTTATTTAAGTAAGAAATTTAAGTTTTTTTTTTTTTCATGTTTGATATTTGAATATTGATTATGACTAATATTAGTAATTGCAAAATTTTGATTTGTGTTGAAATTTTTTTTCATATTTGATTTTGAACATTGATTATTAGTAACTGCAAATTTTTGATTTGTGTTGATTTTTAATTTTATATTTTTGGTATTTTTGTTTTGTACTTCAAAATTTTTAAGAATTATCTAAAATTTTAAGTTTATATGATTCTCAGATCGGCTTTAAAATGGAAACTAATAATCAACCCAATTTAGCTATAAATAGTAATACAAATCAAAAAATTCCCAGTGAACCCTTTTTAATTGCATTTGACCCCGAAAATGGAATGAGAATAGAAGCATGGTTAGAGTATTTTAATAATGCCTGCAAAATTAGTAATAAAGACAATGATTGGAAAATGCTTAATATCTCTAAATACCTTAAAGGTTCTGCTCTAACCCATTATATTAATTCTTGCCTTAATATTTCTAATTTTGATGATCTGTGCACTATCCTTATTGAAAATTTCATAAAACCGAACATAGTAAATTTGTCAGATTTTTCTCAACACCAGCTAAGAAATAATTTAGATGAATATTTTCACCAGAAACTAAATTGTGGTAGACAATTAGGTCTATCTCCACAACTCATTTTGGAAGGCTTGACTGATGGAATGCCCACCAATATTAAACAATTAATGACCATTAACCTCCCACCTCACCTACAGAATGGCTCAAGGTAGCTACCCGCCTAATGAAAACACAAGCAGCTAAACCAGAACCAAGTAGTTATAGACCAGCACAAAATGCTTACAGACCTCCCAATAACTCTTTTAGACCTAATTTTCAAAATTTTAACAGAATGCGTCCCCAACATCTCCCAAATCATCAGGCTCACAATTTTGTCAATCGAGGATTTAGACCCAACCACCACACACATTTTCAAAATGGAATGCCACCAACACCATGTAGTTTTTGTACTCGACAAGGTATTCTCAATGCTTACCATTGGAAGCAGCAATGTCCATTTAATCAAACCGAATTAAGACAAACCCCAGATAATTGTGACTCATCGTTGGCTACTAACACTGCTTCTCAGAGCTCGGGGAACCCTGTTAGTAATCAACAAATCCCAAACCAGAGACAACAACCTTCTACTGAGGCCCCTGGCCTAGCATATTTACAATTAAAAGTATCCGGACACGTCTCACCATTGCCAAGCCTAGCTAACTTGAACAATTTACCTTTTACAGTAAAAAATAATGTAAATATTGTTATTGACACTGGATCCACCTTATCTTTAATTTCTGCAGATATTGTAAATAAATTTAAACTAATAAAACAAAGAACTAGGCCTATATATATTAATCAAGCCCATGGCAATTTTCAATTAAATCAACTATGCAAAACTTTCCTAAGAATAGGACAAATTGAACGAAATATAAATCTGTAAATTATTAGTAGTAGTTTACCTTATATTATCCTAGGACTACCAGAGTGTAGCCAATATAAATTTATGATTGATTGTGAACATAACCAATTGTTACAAAATGGACAAATTATTGTAAATAACTCTAGCAAAATCAACAAACAAATGTCTTTACACATACAGGAAAATGTAAACAAACCTAAACCTAATCAGGAAGATTTAGTCAGTACCTCAGAGGAAATTTTTTCACCTCTGATTGTCAAAGAACTATCTCCTAACCTGGTGCAACTTATCTCAGAATACTCCCATGTTTTTTCAAAAAATAAATATGATGTAGGTAAAATAAGAATGGAACCCCCTAGAATTGATTTAACATCAGATCTCCCAATTTCTCAGAGAGCATACAGAACATCAGCTACTTCAGAAGCTGAGATTACTAAACAAATTCAAAATTTACTAGCTGCAGGTTTAATTAAGGAATCAACTAGTTGTTATTCTTTCCCTGTTACTTTGGCTTATAAAAGAGATGAAAAACAAAAAACAAGACTATGCATTGACTACAGAAAACTGAATGCAATTTGTAAAACAGATGCAGAACCCTTACCTCGAATAGACTCCCTGCTAGATAAATTAAATAATGCTAAAATTTTTCTACTCTTGACCTTGCAAGTGGTTACTGGCACATTCCTCTTCACGATAAAGATAAAGAAAAATTAGCTTTTATTACAACTGAAGGTTTATATGAATTTCAAGTTCTCCCTTTTGGTTTTCGAAATGCCCCTGCAATTTTTAATCGCATTATTCGTAAAATTCTAACTAAACATAAATGTTCAAATTTTGCTTGTCACTATTTTGACGATATAGTTATTTTTTCAAATTCTTTAGAGGAGCACTATGCTCATTTAAGAAAAGTATTCAAAATTTGTGAGGAGGAAAACATTAAACTAAAATTCTCAAAATGTGTTTTTGCAAAAAATAAAATAAATTTTTTAGGCTATGAAATTAAAGAAGGTTGCATTACACCAGATAATCAAAATATTGAAACTATTAAAAAATTACAGCCCCCTAAAAATGTAAAACAACTTCAAAGTTTTCTTGGTTCTGTAAATGTTTACAACAAATTCATTGATTCATATGCTAAATTTAGAGAACCTTTAAATCAACTCTTATAGAAAGATAAACAATGGAATTGGACTGCTGAATGTCAAACAGCCTTTGAATTGTTAAAAAATAAATTAGCAACTAAACCTGTATTACAATTATATGATCCTAAATTACCTCTTCATGTGTTCTGTGATGCTTCTCAAGGTGCAATTGGTGCAGTTTTAAAACAGCCAGATAATTCTGGTACTCTTCACCCAATATCTTATCATTCTAGAACTTTACGTGACTATGAAAAAAATTATTGTATCACAGAATTGGAATGTTTGGCCATAGTAGATGCTCTTGATAAGTTTTATTATTATTTACATGGTAAAAAATTCATAATCCACACTGATCATGCTGCTCTTGTTTGGCTTAAAAATGTGAAAAATTTAAGGGGTAGGTTATTTCGTTGGTCTTTAAAATTAAGCATGTTTGATTATGAAGTAAAATATTTAAAAGGGACTAATAATGTTGAAGCTGACATGTTGTCGAGACATCCTATTGCTCAATATATCCAGCACTCTGTACATTTACTTGAATTAGATGAGATAAAAACATATCAAAATTTAGACAATGTAAATGGTCCTAAATATAAGAAAGTTGATGATGTCATTGTCCTTAAAAAGAAAAATCTGTTTAAAATTGTTGTACCTTTTTCATTAAGAAGAAAAATTTTGCAAAATGCTCATGAACAATTTGGACACCCAGGTACTCAAAAAATGATAAATTTAATTACTCCTCAATACTACTGGCCTCATATTAACTTAGATATTTCAAAATTTGTTAAACATTGTGATGTATGTCAATTAAATAAGAAGAAAAGGCAAAAAAGATTTGGCCTTTTACAGGCTGTACCTCCCACAGATCAACCTTTTGAGTGTATCTCTGTTGATACTGTTGGTGGATTTAATTATTATAATTCTACTAAAAAATTTCTCCACTTAATAATAGATCATGCAACTCGCTATGTTTGGGCTTTTCCTTCCAAAAGTGAAACAACAGAAACCTATACAAATTGTTTGAAACAACTTTTCCAAATTCACATACCCAGTAAATTGTTAACTGATAGAAATGGTGCTTTTACCTCATCTAGATTTAAACGCTTTCTAAGAAATTATAGTGTGAAACATTTATTAACTACTTCTCATCATCCTCAGACAAATGGAAAATGTGAACGTGTTAATCAGTCTATTGTAACTAAATTAAGATGTAAAGTAAATTCTTCTCCTACCAAAATTCCATGGACTAAACTTTTAGAACAAGTAATTAATGATTATAATTTAACACCTCACTCAGTCACAAAATTCCCTCCTGCATATTTGTTCTTTGGCAGTTTACCATATACACCTCCCTTAGCTCAAAATCAATTTTACCCTCCAGTTGAAGAAGCCAGAAAATTAGCAAAAGAAAACACTATTAAATATCATGAGAAAAACAAAATTAAATATGATGCTCGTTTCATTGATTCTCCCTTTGAACCTGGTGACATTGTAATGTATGAAGAATTTAATTATCCAAATCGTAGAAAATTATCCCCAGTTTTTTCCGGCCCCTATGAAATAGTACAAAAATTGTCAGATGTAAATTATGAAATAACCAAACCCAATGCTTTAACCAAAAAACCTACTGAAATTGTTCACGTGTCAAAATTGAGAACTTATTATCCCCCTGAAGAATTAAAATTAAGTCACGAATGATAATCATTTTAATAACCAAAAAATTCACACACAGCTACACAAAACCAGACCATTGTCCTTTTACCCCTCTTAGGTGGACCCCCTTCTTTCCACTCTTAGGATAATTTTTCTTTTTTAAAAAAAAAAAATGTTGTTGTGAAATATCACAATGAGAAATGAATACAGATCTTATAAATGTGCGAAACATGGGTCCACCTTCCAATCCAGTTCAAATTTTTTCCTGTTTACATCTCAGTATTCTGTTTCAGTTTTGGAGAAGTGTGTACTCTTGGATGGAAACAGGGAAGAGGTTGAATTAAATTCCCCTTCCTTAATAGTCTAAAATACTGAGATTATTAAGTTTACTTTTAGACAAAGTCTATTATTTTATTTTGAAACAAACTTAGATGTTCCTTTGATGTTTGTCCTTAATGGTATTTTATACTACAATTATGTTTTTGAATCTTATTTTTGTTTACATTCCATTTCAAGTGTTTATTTTTTTTATTTTTGATATAGTGTGTACTTTTATGATGCAACGTTTATAGTGGTAACCAGTATTACTTCAACCACTCAAGAAAAAGTGAACATTTTGAACTTTGATACAATTTGAACTTCCATGCATTTTGAACTTTATCTACATTTTGAATTTTATTACATTTCTGAATTTAATACACTTTGAATTTTAATACAATTTGAAGGTTATTTATGGGTACCCATATTTTACAGTTACATTAGTGTATATTTATTACCATATTTTATTTCTGTGTTGGAGTTTTTATGTCTGCTGGTTGGTGTGAAGGAAAATTCTTAATAATAATATTTAATTTAAAATTTAATATCTCTGTAAGGTACTTGTGTGTGTCGAGGGCCCTGGCGCATACACGCGTCTTACGGAGGGGGGGGGGAAATGTAATGACTTCTTCTAATTCTCCTTAACTGTACCCCGTCAAATTATTTTCTAGTTCTTTCGCCTCTGACTGTTATAATCTTAATCTAATTGTACGACCGCTTAATCTTAATCTAATTGCTCCCGCTCATTTGCAGCCAATCACGACTCCTGTTACAAAAGAGTCGTACGACCTTCACCGCCGCTATAAAAGCTCTGAACACACGGTTACGCGCGCTTTTTTCGCTTCGCTTTTTGTCATCATCCGCATCTAGTGTTTGTGTATTGTGTGTGTCTTTTTGTGATTACGTACATCTATGTGTCGTCCTTGTCTTACTTATATGTGTTCAAGAATAAACAAGTTTCTTCAATCACCTTACTGCCTTATCAATCTCATATAAAGAATCCATTCCAACAACATCGTCATACTACAAAGAAATCATGTCAACGGCCATCGTATAACGAATACCTTTCAACGGTCACGTCTATTACATATATATATATATATATATATACTTGCTAGAAAAAGTCTGCTTTTATCTACTTCTGTGTACAAAACAACGAAAAAAAATTTAAAAACCAGAATTTGAAAACTTTTTTAAAACGATATTTTATTTAGTTCATTCCAAGTATTGAAAATACTCGTTTATTTCATAACTTTTAAAATAAAAACAGGTTTGTAGCGATACTAACAATAATCAAGTAGAAAAAGTCTGCGTTCGCTGTTTTAGTAGTAACTATACAAATTACTTAAAAAGGATAATGAGCTATTTAATAGCTGCAGTGGTGTAACGGAAAATAATAAGCCCTCCCCCCCCCCGAAAAGTCAGGCCCCAAGCCAGATCTTACAAAGGATTACAAAATCAAACATAATGTGCCTATACACATCACCTAAAAATATTTAAACATTAAACTTATAACTGAATACAAAATCAATCTGAGTCTGAATAAACGAAGTAAATAACCTTTAACATTAGGGAGTATTTATGGTATTAATAAAAATGGAAAATCTCTCTAACAAAACAGTCGAAAGATAACATGGTAACTTAAATAAAAACTATGCATTAAGAAAGACACGAAAAATGTAAAATAATTTTCGTTTTGAAATTCTTGCGAAAGGAAAAAAAATATCGCTTACCTTATTCCTTACGACTCCTTTTCTTTAGATAGAGCATCCTTATTAGCTGAAGTGTCCGAAATTGTGTTTTTTTTCTTGTGAATTAATTTTCATTTCCATGATTTGTTAATCAGGTTCACTAGCATAACAATGACTAGTACTTGCACAAGATTATGTACTTGCAGATATTAAAACTTTATCCAATTTTGCACATTTGCATTATTATGCTCCTTTTCCTTTCGAATTTTTCGTATTTGAGAAACATTCAGATTTTTTTAACTCCACTCATTTTAGGGCCCCCGTATCTTCTTGTCTTGTTAACAAAATACCATTTTTTGAACCAGAATATTTAATTCTGATAAAAAAAAAATAATAATGAAAGCGAGAAGAGAGAGGGAAATATTTAAAAAGAAAAGAAACACACCCAAATTTAAGTGCATTGAATAAAAAAATACAGATGTCTGTTCTATATAAAAGAAGTTTTGTGAAACGTTTCTCATTATGCTTTATTTGAATGAGTACTCATAAATCTGACCAAATTATTATTTAAATGCTCTCTATGGTTTTCCAAGTATCGTAATACTATTTCACGTGAAAAAAGCGTAACAAATGTACGTTATTTACGACTTCGCTAAATGAAAATGAGGGGAAGGGGGAACTAAATTTGCCTATAAGTTACTCTTCTACTTCGGTAGAAAGTAAATCATGTGTTTTTTTCTCTCTCTATAGCTAACGTAAAGTATACTATAATAATAAAAGTGAGGAATTTCTATCTTCCTAGCATTATATCCCCGATTCTACATCTGACTTATATTTTATCTGTTCTTAATTTAACTTTGAAAAAACACCACTAAAGAAGAGGATCTCTCGTCGCTGGGATTACAAAACATCAAACAAAATGTTTTTTGATTTGGTTTTTGGATCAAAGATATCTAATGTGAGCGCGTTAAAATTTTGATTTTGAATGATGTTAGATCGCCAATTGGAAAATCACTTAAAAGTTGGATTTAAAAAAAAATCTAAAGTGAATTTTGAGAAAATCTACAAAAAGAGCGTCAGTCAGGCATTGGGCCCCCTAGAAGCCTCGCCCCCCCCCCGCAGTGCGGGGGTGTACGTTACGCCACTGAATGTTGGCGCTATTTAGCGCGTCTTAGGCGGGGTGTTATTGTTTTTTAGGGGGAAGGTGATTTTTTGACCCTCGAACAGAACTGACGAGAAATAAAGGAGTTCCTTGGTTTGAGGACTGAAATTGAAAAGAGAGTCTCTTAGGTTTTGAGCGGAGGATTGCGCTTGTGTTTTTGCTGTATTTAGAAAGATAGAATTCTGTTCTTTTGGCACGTCGTCGTGATGTTAGAAAAGAAAGTAGATCACAAAAGTAATGAAGACATTAAACCTTTTATGAAATTTATCAACTAATTTCGAATTATGTAGATATATTAGAGAATATGACGGACTACGATGAAACTGTAATAAAAGCCAAATGTATGATTTGAAAATGCCTTTTAAAAATAAAATATAATTAAATGCTATGTCAACTTTTAATGGAACTGATTCTCTTGCCTTTTGTTATAGTATAGTTATGTTGCGCCTTGTATATCCTGCATAAAAAGGTGAATAATGAAAATGTTATTTACGTCCATTTATTATGTTTCATAAAAATGAAACATAATAAATGGACGTTGTCGCGAACTAAACGAATTCAGTGGCGCTGTGAGCGCATTCATTGTTTTTTTTTGTTGTTTTTTTTTGCTTCTTAATTATGATCTGATCTGTAACAGTAATAGTAAGAGTGGAGACCATTCGAACGGACATGTATCAGTTATCTATTTTCCTTTACATTAAATATTAAATGTTTTTTATATCACAAAGGACTCTCATTTTAAATATACATTCTATAATATATTCATATAAATATATTCTGTTATACTCTCTTAAGAATAACAGAATCGAATTTAGGTCAAGCTCATCCCGGGTAATGGAAAAATAAGGTAAGTGATACCTTTTCCTTTCTTAGAATTTATGAAATCGAAATTGAGTTTTGAATTCTTGTTTTTCATATGGCATCACTGCCGGGATCCGAGCTTGAAATAGTTTTAGAATTTTTAAATCAAAAAGTTTGATCTAAAATTTTAGTAGATTAAATTAAACATTTAGTTTAAATATAATTAAATATGTGTGTTGCATTTTAATTTGAATATTTGAAAATCGAAAGGGAAATGAAATATTTGGAATGTTGAATTTTTATATTTGAAACTGATACATGAACTGTGTTAACCTTTCGAACAATGTCAAACTAGAACACTAAAAATTATTGAAATTTTTTGAAATTATTAGAATTATAGAAAACAGTAAGTTGATCTGAACTAGTTTTGGTGATTATTTTAATACATTAAATATGGCCGAAGCACAATCCTTCGAGTTGTTAAAAAAGAAACGAAAATCATTCAGAACAATAAGTTAAGAATTAATAATAGCTTTTAATTCATAGTTAAGGAATTTGAAGCTGAGTTATCGAATTTTGATTTAAATGTTGATAGGTTAAGTGAACTGGTAGAAACTCTATCCATCAAATTTGAGTCTTTAACTTTAGTTGATCAATAACTGGAACCCCTTTTTAATCCCGAAGAATTCGATGGTGAATTTGAAATCTCCGAACAATATAGAGAAAAAGTGTTACTTTGTCAGTTTCGTGCGAAAAAGAAGATCAATGAATTTTCAAAACCCGGTGTTACGTCACCCTCCCTACAGACTACATTATCACAATCACAAGATGAACATTTTCAGAACTCTGATAACATTCGCATTAAAGTCCTAAAATACTATATTACACGATTCTATGGAGATGACGCTTCAAAATGGCTAACTTTTTGGAATAGCTTCGAAACAGCCGTACACAATAATGAATCTTGAAATAAAGTGAATAAATTTAATTATTTGAAGGCGCATTTGGGAGGATCTACTTTAAACACTGTTGAAGGTTTTCCAATTTCATCAAAAGCCTATGATGAAGCCATAAAATTATTAAAGAACAGATTTGCTAATCCGGAAATATTAATTCATGCCCATATGAACAAAATTTTATCATTGCAGCCTTTAAAAAATTCTAATGACTTCGTTCTTTTCGAAAATTTGTTCATAACTGTATAATTGTTGTAAATTAAATATTAAATGTATAGATGGCGCTGCAAGTCATGTGAGAGACGTATACGCGTTTGGCTTGTAGAGTCAGAATCATGTAATGTTCTTTGTGCTGTGTACTTGTCTTCCGTGTTGTCTACAAAATAAACAAAATACCAAAAGATGAACTGAATCATTGAATAGAGAATGAATGATGCAATGGAATTATAATAGTCTACCTGACCATGGAATATAATAACTAAGAAAATACAATAATTTGGCGCCCAGACGTGAAGCTGTAAGCTCACTCTAATCAATAGAAATCAGGTAGGCGATTATGTATCTTTTATAAAAATGGAAAAGCAACTGGAAGACGTTAAAAGTAAAAGGAAAATTATTAGATCTCTAACGAGACTAAACTAATAACGAAAATTGAATGTATTATTAAAGATGAATCTATTTCTCATGAAATTAAAATAGAAGATCTAATTGAATGCAAAGAACAATTACTTGATAAACAGAATAGTTTGAAGGAATTAAATGAAAAAAATTGAATTTCTCATAAATCTGGAAGAAATTGAAAAGGAAGTTGCAGGTGAGGAATATTCCGAAAATATCATAAAATGGTTATCGAGAATATCTAGATTTATAAAAGAAAATATTAAGATTTTAAATGGAAATGATACCCATAACTCATTGGATAGTTCTATTAGTGAGGGAACTAAAATTGTTACGGAATCTAAATTTGTAAAACTTCCTAAGCTTAATGTAAATAAGTTTTTTGGGGATTCAATTTCATGGCTTGAGTTTTCGAGTCAGTTCCAAACAGCCATACATGAAAACGGTTGTTTAACAGAAGTACAAAAATTTGCTTACTTGAAAGGTAAACTTGGAGGAGTAGCATTAAATGCTATTAAAGGGTTTGCATTAAGGCAATATGGTACTATCTTCAGAATTTTTTTTTAATTTTTAATATTTGATAGTTGGTTTTAATTGTATTTCATAAAGGTTCATATTTAACAATAATTCCATATAAATTTTTTTTAATTTTTTGCAAAATGTTTGTAAAAATTTAGCTTTTTTAAGCATTTTTTAAATCCCTAAGCCTTTTTTAAATATGTCTCTATTTTTTTTCAAAAATTTTTTTTACAAGTACCTTATACTATACCACATAAAAAATGTGCATGGTTTTTTTTCTGCTGCTGCTCTTTAATTTTTTATTAATTTTTTTGTAGTTAAACTCCCAAAAATTCTCAAAAAAACGTTAATTTTGATTTTGAAATTTTTCAGAAAAAGTACTAAACATGTTAGAGCTAATTCCATGCACAGTTTTACAAAACATACATTTCAGAACACGTATAAAAAATTTCAAACCCATACTTCAATTATCAAAAAAGCCTTAGGGTTTTGTGTAACAGTATGTGTATAAAAATTCAACATGGAGAAATATTAGTTTGAAGTTTTCATTATGTTAAATATTGTGTAGTTTGATATGTGTGTATTAGCTTTGTGTGAATGCCAACAGATGGCGCTGTGTAAATTGTTGAACTGTTATGTAATATGTGCCTGTATAATCATTCTCGTCTTGTCTCCCGTCATTAAATGTTGTGTTTTTGAACGTCTCTCTTTGAATGAAGTCTATTCACACTAAGTCAATAATTTAATATGGTGCCGAAACTCGGGACATTGATCCTTAGATTCTTAAAAACTGGAAGTGTGAATAAGAAGATTTAAAATTGAAATAGAGAGGGAAAATGAAAATTTGAAAAGGGAGATCGAGAGTCAGAAAAAGAAAAGAACTTAGTCAGGCAATTGACTGCAAAATTATTGTCAAAAAACAAAACTAATTTATCCACTGATGTAGAAAAGAAAGAAATATTCGAGGACTTGAAAGTTCAACTTGAATTTAAAATGTCGGAATTGAGATCTTTAGATGAAAAGATAGAAAACCATGTTCCTGAATCAGAGTTCGAGAACGAGATTACTTCTTCTCAAGAATACCAAGAAAAAATTGTGAGCGTTCAAGAAAAAATTCAAAGATTATTGAATAGGAAACTGAATTCTGAAAGACGTAGCGAAGCTGATAATAATGAAATTAAAGAAACTGTTACTGTGAAAAGTTCGGAAAACAGAGCGATGAATCTTCCTCGTCTTCAAATTGAAACATTCTACGGTGATTCCTGTAAATGGCTGGACTTTTGGAACCAGTTTGAAACCACAATTCATGGCAACGATGATCTGAGAAAAACGGAAAAATTTGCATACCTGATATCCTTACTCGGAGGAAATGCTTTATCTTCAATTTCTGGATTCGCATTTAGTGATCAAAATTATGACTCTTCAATTGAAATTCTAAAAGAACGCTTTGGAAGAATTGATATTATTAGTTCTCACATGAATAAGCTTTTAGCTATAGAACCAATTCGAAATATTTCGTATCTTAAAGGACTGCGTAAATTATACGATGAATGCGAAATACAAATAAGAAGTTTGAATTCTTTAAATGTAACATCTGGAAGTTATGGAAACTTGTTATGCCCGATAATCTTACAAAAGATCCCAGAAGAACTAAATTTAGAATTTAATCGGTATCGGAAAAAGATACCGAATTCCAAATAGAAGAATTAATGGACTTTTTGAAACGAGAAGTGAATTGCCGAGAAGCTGCAATCAACGTCAAGAATTTCCGAAGCAAGAGCAGAATAGAAGATATAATTTTAATTAAAGAAATAAACCTACTGGTACAGCGTCTGCACTATCAACAATAAATAGTGAGTGCATTTTTTGTCATCAAGATGATCATTTGAAATACCAATAGCAATTCTGTAAATAGTATTCAAAAACGTGAATTTCTTCGAAAAACTGGTCGCTGTTATTTATGTTTTGGTCAAAAGCACATAGATCTACGGACTGTAAGAGTAAATCTAATTGTGTTAAATGTCGTGGAAAACATCACGAATCTATCTGCTTCCAACGTGATTTAAATTCCGAAAAAGAGAAGGAAAAGAACAAAACGAAACCATTTCAGTTAGTCAGAACAATTCTTCTAGAAATGAATCGAGTGTCATCTTACAAACAGTAAATGCTTTAGCTATTGGCAGAGAAAAAAAATGCTTCGTTAAATGTTTATTGGATGCTGGGTCCCAAATATCAGCAATTCGTGAAGATTTATCAAGATGATTTAAATTTAGAAGTAAAAGGTGAAAGAAAATTGAATATTTATACTTTCGGAGAAAAAAACTGCAAACGAAACAAGTGTAAAATCGTAGAAGTAAGTTTGAGAAACATAAATAATCCTGAAAAGAAAATAACCTTCGAATTAATTGAAGTCCCAATAATCACTACAGCTGAAATCAGAGTTCCAGAAGAAAAAATAAAACAACAACTTCGGCGCCAGGGAATTTGTTTGATTGAGCCTAGTGGTGAAAAATGCGAACCAGAAATCGGAATATTAATAGGCGCCGATGTGCTGTGGTCTATTACAAGCAGTGAAATAAAACGAATAAATAAAAGTTGCGTAGCTATTGAGAGAACCTTTGGTTGGTTCTTGTCTGGAACATTTCGCAATGAGGAACCCTTTACATGTGGATTTATGAATGTTACTTCACAGCTGACTGTTGACCTTGATAAGAGTGTTAAATCTTTCTGGGAGCTGAAATCTATTGGAATGAACGAAACGAATGACTCATCAAGTGAAAGTGAAAAAGCTCTCCAGATCTTTGATTCTTCGATTATACTAAAAGAAAAACGTTACGAAATTTCACTTTCTTGGAAAGAAGAAAATATTAAATTGAACGAAAATTTTTATGATGATGACTTTATTTGTAGTGTGGATTCTGATGAAGAGGCTCACCAAGTGTATCATGAATCTAAATTAATTTTGAGTGAAGCATCCATGAACCAAATGGAAAACCAACTCTACCGCATTAAAACAGGAGATTGAAACCGTAACCAGCAAAGAGGTGAAACTTGGATTTCCTGTTTCTTCAAAAGTATTAGGACTTAAATACAACTCTTCTAAAGATTTATTTACCTTTTCACCAGAAACTATTGTTGAAGCTCCTCATTCTAATGAACCTACTAAAAGAACTGTTTTTCAGTTTTCTTCAAAGTTGTTTGATCCTTTAGGATTTTTGTCGCCATATTCCTATCCAAGCTAAAATACTTTTCCAAAAATTGTGGATTAATGGAATGGACTGGGATAAAAAATACACCAGAAAATATGAAAACAATGTGGTAAAATTGGTGTCAAAACTTGCAAGACTTAGCTGACTTTGAGGTATCATGTTGGTACTTCAAAAACTGTGATGAAATCCCCCATGATGTGGAACTTCATGTGTTATGTGACGCATCCCAAGCAGCGTATGGAACTGTGATCTATTTAAGATATGTGAGTGCTAGTGATATTAGAACTTCTTTTGTCATTTCGAAAGTAGAGAGAACAGTAGCTCCGTTGAAAAAACTTACTCTTCCTCGGCTAAAATTATTAGCTGCTGTGATTGCAGCTCGATTACTCGGTGTTGTGCAACCTCATTTTCCTTCTGCAAAGACTTACCTATGGATTGACAGTCTGATTGTCCTTCATTGGATTAAGTCTTCAAAACGATGGAAACAATTTATGAATAATCGAGTTCAAGAAATAAAACAAAAGACTTCTCCAGCTAATTGGTATCATTGCCCTGGTAACCAGAACCTTGCAGATAAAAATCACCCGTGGATGCAGTGTAAAACAACTATCATAAGATAATTCTTGGAAATTTGGCCCTCCATGGTTAAGTGATTTTAAATCTAGTTGGCCAATGCAGAAAAATTCGTCAATTTGTTGTGACTCGGAAGAAAGCTGTTCTATGTGTTGTGAAAGTGGCAACTATGATAATAGTGAAAGTGGTATTGTTCCTGTATTTAATTGTGCTGTAAAGAAACCTATTCTAAATATTGAGGATTTTAGTACTCTACGTAGGTTGCTTCGAGTGACATCATTGGTGTTTAGATTTATCTATAATGCTAGGAAATAGTAATAACAGAAGGAGTGGCCCAATCACTTCTTCGGAAACTTCAAAAGCTTTAATCTATTTTATTAAGATGTCTCAAGAAAATTCTTTCAGTTCTGAAATTAATAATATAAAACTGAATAAGTCTGTTAATAAGAATTCTAAATTGTGTAATTTTATTGTTATGATTGATGATGATAATATTTTAAGAATTAAGAGTCGTTTAACTAATTCTTCTTTAGATGTTTATGAGAAACATCCAATTATTTTATCAAATGACTATTTTGCTTCTCTAATTGTGTATGATTGTCATGAACAAGTACTTCACAATGGTGTGAATGAAACTTTAATACAGGTAAGGAGTAAATTTTGGATACTAAAGGCTAGACAATTTATTAAATCTATTGTGTATAATTGTAGAGTGTGTAAAAAGTTTCATGTTATAAGTGGCCAGCAAAATATTGCACCACTTCCTAATGATCGAATTGAAAAATCACAACCCTTTGAAATAACTGGGGTGGACTTTGCTAGACCATTATATCTCAAAGATTGTTCAAAGGTTTATATTTCATTATTTACATGTGCTGTTACTCGTAATGTTCATTTAGAGTTATTATCTAGTTTAAGTACTGAATGTTTTATAAAATCTTTAAGAAGATTTTTTGGTCGTAGGGGTATTAGTAGAATTATATATTCTGATAATGCTAAAACATTTAAAACAGCTAATAAAGAAATTAAATTTTTGTATAAATTATGTTATGATGAAACTGTATTGAATTTTTTAGAAAAATTTCAATTGGAATACAAATTTATAGTCGAAGGAGCCCCATGGTGGGGAGGATTTTGGGAACGCTTAGTTAGATCTGTAAAAAATTGTTTAAAATGTGTGTTAGGTAAAACATCTCTTATGTATAAAGAATTAAATACTGTACTCATTGATGTTGAAGCTGTAATTAATTCTAGGCCTTTGACTTATGTATACAATGATGTAAATGAACCTGATCCATTAACTCCATCTCATTTTACTGTTGGATCTAGATTAACTACTTTACCATCTCCCAAACTGAATGCAAATTCTATTAATGTTGAACTTACTAAAAATGGAAATATAGACAATTATTGTTAGATCATTTCTGGAAACGTTTTTTTTAAAGAATATTTATTAGAATTAAGATCAGTAATGTTTACCAAGCAATCAAAAAATATTCCAAATCTTAAAATTGATGATGTTGTTCTTATCAGAGAGTATAATGTTAATCGTTATACTTGGAAATTAGGTAGAATTAAAAAGTTATTTCCAGGGTAGAGATGGAAAGGTAAGATACTGTGAAATTCAGTTGTCAAAAGGTGTTATAAAAAGGCCAGTTAAAAGACTGTTTAATTTAAAGGTTAAAAATACTGGTTGATGCATCCTTGGAGGATGCATGGGGGGGGGGAGTGTTAGATATTGTGTAGTTTGATATGTGTATTAGCTTTGTGTGAATGCCAACAGATGGCGCTGTGTAAATTGTTGCACTGTTATGTAATGTGCCCATATAATCATTCTCGTCTAGTCTCCCGTCATTAAATGTTGTGTTTCTGAACGTCTCTCTTTGAATGAAGTCTCTATTCACACTAAGTCAATAATTTAATACATTCGATGAATAGCATGATGTAATATTCATCAAATAGTCTGAAACTTTTATGAACTGTTAATTAGCTTATTTAAAACTACTTACCATAAAAAATTGCACAAATGTAGAACAATTAAACAGTAAACTGCCATAATGAATACATAGAAAAAAACGAATGAAAGATCAATATTTCATAAAACTTTATCTTGATAATTATAATAAAAAATAAATACACACACTTCAGAGCTAATTCCATGCTCAGAGCTAATACACAACATGTACAAAAGATGTTTACGCCTTTATTTTTTATTTCCATGATTTTAAAAGCCTTCACATGTTAAATATTGTACACGAATAAAAGCAAAAGCAAATAACAATTTATAGGTAAAATACATCAAAATCTAAGAACTGTATATGTGCATTTGTTTAAATAAATATCTTAAAATATTTTAATAATATAAGTGTTGAATCTCGCACATATGGGATATTTATATATCACCAAAAACAAATATATAAAAATGGGAGAGTTTTTATATTCTTGCTAATTAGATTTTTAATTATCTGAGTTATCAAAATGAGATTTAGTATTTGTGCTTTGGGAGAATCTGCTTTGAAGTTTTAATTTCATTCATTATAATATCATAAAAAGCACGCACACCTTTTAAATCTTGACCAATCCTTTTGATCTCCCCCCCCCCCAGTAAATAATTCACAAACTAGAATTTTAGCATGAATTGCACAATTCTTTCTTAAAATGATTTATTACTGCATGCATGTCAATATCATTGATGCGATTAGAAAAATAATTCATTCATTTTTTATCAGGCTCTTTTCTTTTAGATAATCTGAAATGTAGGCGTGGTAGTTGCTGTTAAGCATCAAACATTGCTCCATTACGTAATGAAAAATGCAGGTAAAGCTTTGAAATTTTGCAGGCATATTTATAAAGGTTCGGGGTATCAAATAAGCCAATAAAAAAAATTCGACAGTTTAATGATTTTTAGGGTACCATATCCCCTTAACCAAGGAAAATTATGAAAAGAGCATTAGTTTACTTAAATCGAGATTTGGTCGCGAAGATCTTATAATTAACAGCCATATGAATGAATTACTTAACTTAGAATCCGTTAAAAATTCTTCAAACATAAGGGCGTTACGTCGTTTATTTGATGAGCTAGAAATTAACGTACGATCTCTTGAATGTTTAAATGTAGTATCTGGTACCTATGGCCAACTTTTGTGTCTTATATTATTGAAATTAATCCCAGAAGATATTAGTTTAAGAATATAATCGTAAAAGAAAATCTAATTCACAATTTGACGTTTCGGAACTAGTTAATTTTCTAAAAACAGAAGTGGAATGCCGGGAAAATTCTTATTTATTGCATGAACCTAAAAGAAACACAATTTATTATCCTAATAATTATTCTCAAGAAGAAGGTTTCAAAAAACCATTTAATAGTAATATTCCTACCGCTACAACATTAAGTACAAATATTAAATCAAGTTGTTTATTTTGCAACGCAGAACATAATTCTTTCTGCTGTGAATCATTTCCGGTATCACAAAAAATAAGTTATATAAATGGTGAAGGGAGATGTTTCAAATGCTTTAAGTTCTCAATGTAATTCTAAAATTCAACCCTGTAAAAAAATGTAAGAAAAAATCTCATTACGAATCGACTTGTTTTCAAAAGACCACAGCGAAATGAATAGTGAATAGGCTCAAAATAAAAAAGAAAATTTAGTTGTTGGTGTCTAGTATTTCGAATTTAGATCGAAGGAAGGGTGGGTCGCAGTCAGTATTTCTTCAAACATGCGTAGTTGAGTTGCGATTCCAAAATACATGGATTGAAGCTAATTTATTATTTGATTCAGGAAGTATGAAGTCATTTGTTTGAAAAAATTTAGCTGAACGGCTTAATCTTTGTTATACGAAGGGAACATTAATTAGTTTATACATTTGGAAATAGAGAACCTAACGAAAAGATATTTGATGCGGTCAAGGTCATAATTAGCAATAAAAACCAACCAGATAAGAACGCGGAATGTGAATTATTAGTTTCAGATACCATAACAAATGCAGTTCTTCTAACACCCAATCTTACTATAGAAAAGCTTATTAAAACTAACCACATGGCTCAGTCAGATTTGTCTATCTCAAAGCAATAAAGAGATTAATGTTTTAATAGGAGCCTATCTTTTCTGTCAAGTTCATACTGGGTGTATTAAAAGGATAAATAAAAATCTATTATGTGTTTAAACAATATTTGGGTGGACATTAACGGGCAATAATAATTTAAGAAAAAAAATGAATTCTATTGTAGAAAATTTGTGTTTTTGTGAACACCAATCAAAATGCAATTCGGAAAGTTATTCATTGGAGGATATCAATTCTCAAATGCGTAAAATTTTGGAAATTGACAATTTAGGTATAACAGACAACATGGAAAGGGAATCATCTGAGGAAGAAACATTAAAATAATTTGAACAAAATATAAAATTTAAAAATGGTAGATACGAGGTAAAATTGCCTTTTAAGGATGAAGCAAATATGGCTAGTAATTTTAATTTGGCAAAAAATAGATTAAAGGGCTTAGCATCACCATTTAGGGAAGATAATTCTTTGTATGAAAATTATACTAGTGTTTTAGAAAATCAACTGACAGATGGAATTATAGAATCAGTAAATACTGAAAATTTAAATCAAAATCTTATTTATTCTATGCCGCATCATCCCATAATCAGAAATGATAAAGAAACAACTAAATTGAGAATTGTACTTGACGTTTCGTCAAAAGAGAAAAATTGTTTCTCGTTAAATGATAATTTAAAGGTAGGACCTAATCTAAATCCAAATCTATTGATTTTACTTTTAAAATTTAGAGAATTTAGAATAGAATTAGTTTCCGATGTGAAAAAGGCTTTCCTTCAAATAGTTTTAGCTGAAGATTGTCAAAGATTTCTTTGGTCAGATAATTTTCCACCAAATAATTTTAAAATTTATAGAAACAAAAAAGTCACCTTTGGTGTAAAATCTTCACCTTTTCTCTTAGCCAGCAACCATAAAACACCACATAAAAGAATTACAAAAGATCACATCCTTTAGGACATAAGGTTTTAAGCGAATACTTATATGTAGATGATTTAATAACAGGAACAAATACAGTTAATGAAGCATTAGAGTTGTCTAAACATGCTAAATTAATTTTAAAAGATGCAAATATGAATGTTAGGAAATGGAAAACAAATTCTATAGAGTTAAGTCAAAATTGAGAAGAAAGTAAATTTGAAAAACAAACTCATAAAGAAGCAGTACCCATAAAAGTTTTAGGATTAATTTGGAACACTTTAACTGATGAATTTAAATTAGACTTGTCATCTCTTATTGATTCATTAAAAATGTTAAAGATACTAAACGAAGTATTTTGCGTATCTCACTTAAATTATTTGATCCTATAGGATATATAGCTGTATTCACGATTCGAATAAAAAAACTTCAAGAAACTTGGGAAGGGGGATTTGATTGAGATGAAGAGTTAGGAAAAAAATTGAGAACTAAATGGAAAAAATGGTGTAAGTAGGTTCACTCATTGGTAGATCTATCCATTCCAAGGTTTTATTTTAAAACAGGAAACTAATGAAGAGTTTAATGAATATCAAATTGTAATATTTTGTGATGAAAGTGAAAGAGCTTATGGTGCTATTGCATACATTCGCTACAAAGGAAATTCAAATTTTCATGTGAACTTTGTTTCTTCGAAGGCACGTGGAGGAGGCACTAAAGGAATTGAGTTTACCAAGAAGGGATTTGCTTGCAACTTTAATAGGAGCTCGTTTACTAAAGAAATTGAGGAAAGTATTTAAGATAACCAATAATTACATACAGTTTTCAGATTCGACTGTAGCACTTAGTTGGGTACGTGGCTGTGCGAAACAGTGGAAACCATTTGTTTCCAATCGGGTTCATGAAATTCAAGATTTAACAAACCCACAGAACTGGAGATTTGTGAAAGGAGAACAAAATCCTGCAGACATAGTTTCTAGGGGTTGCAGTACAGAAGAATTGATGACAAATACAAGATTCTGTCATAGACCACATTGGCTGACATTATCTGAAGAAAATTGGCCGAAGAATGAAAGATTATCTCAGGAGACTACTAATGAAGAAAGAAGAGTTAAATATATATCAATCAATTATTCCAGTGAATCCCAGAATGAAGAACCAATTTTGGATATCAATTACTTCAGCTCCATATCAAAGGTATTTCGAAATACAGCATGGATTCGAAGATTTATTAACAACGTGAAATTAAAGAAAGAAGATCGAATCAAGACTCCTTTGGCAGCAGAAGAAATTGAAGAAGCTGAGAAAATTTGGATCAAGAAAGTACAAGCAGAAAATTTTGGTATTGAGATCAATTGTTTGGAAGAAAACAAAAATTTATCAAAAGATTCGAAAATCCGGAATCTAAATCCATTTTTGAATGAAAAGGGTATTTTACGGATAAGTGGAAGATTGCAGCAGTCAACACTAAGCTATCATGAAGAACATCCAATTTTGATTCCAGAGAAGATCAGATTTACAGAACTCCTGGTAAAAGATGCTCACGAGAAGGTGCTACATTCAGGTGTTGCAGATACTTTGATTCAAGTTCGTGAGAAGTACTGAATACCAAAAGGAAGGCAAATAATTAAGTCTATCATTAGGAAGTGCTTTATTTGCAAAAAATTCAATTCCCGTCCAGGTATGCAGATAACGGCTCCTCTTCCAAGAGACAGAATAGAATAATCTCCACCATTTGCTATCACCGGACTGGATTTCGCCGGACCAATATTTGTCCAAACCTCAAAAGAAAAGTTTTACATACTACTTTTCACATATTCTGTAACTAGAGCACTCCACCTCGAATTAGTTACAAGTTTGACTACGGAAGCATATTTTCTGCTAGCATTTCGTAGATTTATTTCGAGAAGAGGACTTTGTACCCTTATCTATTCGGACAATGCTAGAACATTTAAAAGAGTAGAAATTGAACTGAGATGATTGTGGACTATTATAAACCATCCTGGTGTGAAGGAATTTTGCGCATTAAGGGGTGTAAAATGGAAATATATCATCGAAAGAGGTGCATAGAGGGGCGTATTTTACGAAAGAATCGTCCGATCCGTAAAACCAATTTGCGGAAAAGTTATAGGCAAATCATCTTTAACTAGTGAAGAACTAGAGACTGTTTTATGTGAAATTGAAGCAGTATTAAATTCGTGTCCCATCAAATGTATCGATTCAGATTCTACTGGAAACTTTCCATTAACTCCATCACATTTCTTGTAAGGGAGAAGATTAACTAGTTTATACTAGCAGGGAAACTTTTTAAAGTATGTTTCTTGACATTTGGTTTGGATCTTCTGGCTTTGTTAGTGATATTATTTTGTATTATCAATTTTATTATGCCATGTATTTCTTTCATTTTATGTTACTATATATATATATATATATATATATATATATTTAATGTAAAGTGTTACATTTTTATCATGTCATTTTAAATGGTAAATCTTTTAACAAAAAAGTTTATTACCGTATTTCGATTACTTGGTTTCAAAATAATCATACAGTATGTTTGTTAACGGAAATTGTGTATTGATGCTTGTGTGAACAAACACCTACTATATACCTCACAGTGAAAAGTGAAAATAACGTATTATTTTTAATTTGTGTTTCATATCATAATATAACTAAAGTTTATTTATACTTTCTGTGTTCTCACTGTCAATCAATTCAAAATGAATAAGTTTTCTTTTTTTTTCAATCTGCTTAATTTGGTAAAAACTAAAATTTATTTATCTATCTGATAATCTTTATTTGTAATATACAATAATCAGAGGCGGATTAAGCTAGTTGGAGGCCTCTGGCGGTAAAAGGTTTGGGGCCCCTGGGCTGAAGAATCAAAAAAATTCGCTGACCTTATATTCTCAAAATAAAATGTATAGCTAAAAAAAAAAATTAACGGCTCAAAAAAGCTTTTAACTTTATTTTAAAGAATTAAAAAAAAAACCTTACTTAAAAGCTTAAAATTTTGCTATATAACTTTACGTCTTGCTTTTTCTTGGGCAAATTCATCGATTATTTTTGCAGCATCTATTTGGTCCAAAACAACTTGTTCTATATATAAAATGGCCATGCTGTTCAGTTTGTCTTCTCCCATACTACTTCTTAAATAATTTTTAACGCGCTTTAAAATCGAAAAAGATCTCTCACTTGATGTATTTGATATCGGTATAGTTAAAAATATTTTTAAAAGTATCTCGACATTAGGGAAAGTCGAGACCATTTCTTTTGCAACTCGATAAATTTCTAATGGAGTGTTCAAAGAATCTTTGTTTTCTTTTAAAAAATAGCAAAAACTGATCCAATTCATCGTCAAAATTAAGCGATTCAATATCGTCTTTGTAAATATCCTTTAATTTTTGTACAGCTTTCTTCTTAATTTCAGAAAACCTCTCGTCAAAAAATACAAAAAAGTGTTCTACAACAGTTTCATATATTCCAGCTCTTCGGGATAGTTCTGCACTTGTTCTATAGCATATGACATAGAATGAGTTGAACAAGAAATTTTCCCTATTTTCAAATTCATGACCTTCTTTATAGTTTCACCGAAAATAATTTTTCTCTTTCGCTGCCTGTAAGCTTGTCCAACTTCATTTTCAAATGAGAGCAATGATAAAGTAGTTGCTTCTTGTTCTACTTTTCCAAATTCATTCCTGAAATTTTGTATATAATTTTCTAAAGATTTCAGTAGATTAGATCCTTTTAATTGCTCACACCCAACTGATTGTAATGCTTTGCTAGTAGCACTCACCCTCTGGAGTATGGTATCCCAAATCACGGTCATTAGGGAAGTTTCATACTTTCCCTTGTGTTTCAAAAGTACCCAATGATTAAGTTAGCCGTACTCTAGCCTCCGGCAACGGAGTTAGCCGCGGGCGACTCAGTATTCCACTCTTTTACCAAACACCCCAACGCAAACAAAAATATAGCTCCAGCAATTTTTCTTTATATTATTATTATTATTTCAGGTCGCAATCAAATGTACTTTCTTAATTTTAATTTTAACTTTTCATACTTTTTTCCACCTTCCACTAAACATGGCAAGTGTAATTTTTAATGCTCCCTCAAATTCAAGATAGGGGATGAAGACCTCATCAGAGATCATGTGCCCCAATTACCATTCTACCATGTTTAAAAAGAGAAGTTGCCTCCAGTATTGTGATATTCTCCTCATTTGTATCACGGATTTCAGCCAGGACCTCTTTTATGTGTGTATAACCAAGTCTTATAGCTCGTACGGCATCTGCTCTTGCTGACTATCGTGTATCTGAAACTTTTTTCACAGATATTGCATGTTTACTCCTTTCCAGATATTTATTTAAAATTCGCCAGCGATGGGTTGACACAGAAAAAAATAGAATAATTTCTGTGCAAGCATAAAACACATTTAATTGCATCGCTACAACTTTCTGCTGCTAAATTTCCCACTAAATTTAAAGAACGACTGGCACAACGAATATAAACTGCGCTTGGACTGTGTTCTTTAATACGTGCCTGTAGATCTGAGTACCACCCGGACATATTAGACGCATTATCAAATGATTGCCCCCCCCTTCTGCAATTTTTAATATCCAGTCCAAATTTAGCTAAAATTTCTAAAGAGCATTAAATTTTTTCTCTCCAAACTCTCATAAAATTACATTTAATCTTTTTTCAAATTTTCTGATAGAAGTATGAAATTTCCGATTTAATACACACATATTTTGTTTAATTTTTTTATTCTTTACAGAAATCATAATTTAATTTTTAGACCAAAACGTAGCTTAGCTTCCGGATTACTTATAATCAAAATTATTAAAATGTCTCAACCAAAAGTAAGCATTCAAAAATTCTAAGTGTCAGTTCACGGCATACGAAGAGCTATCTGTGTAATTAAGAGAGTAGAGTGTGTTGTTGTGTCTGTAGTAATGTATGTATAAACTGTGTCTGCGCAATTCCAATTGCGCTGCCTGAACTGCGCATGCCCTGCAACTCCAATGTAAATGTACAGAAGTTATGAGAAATTAATAAACGCAAGTCCACAAGAAAACTGTGTCGTGATTGTGTGTCATGAACAATATGTGTAAGAGACTCTTCAGTCCACTTACGTGTTAGAGCTAACGAATTAAACACTGGTCCTTACGAGGCCAGAGAAGAGCTAATGGATTAAACTATGGATTTAAAAAAAAAAGATTAAGTGAAAAGCCAAGTGCGGTAAACAGTGATTTGTGTAAACAGCCAAGTTCGGCAGCCAGTGATGTGAGGTGAGAGCAATGTTCTTTGAATTTTTGTGAGAATTTTAATTATTTAATTATGTCTTTAATTGCTAAGTTGAAGAAAGACGAGTTAAAACTTGTCGCGGAGGAATTAAAACTAATTGTGCCAGATAATGCAAAAGTTCTTGATTTGAAAATTTTGATTGAAAGTAGTGAAGTGTTTAATACAGACACAGAATTAGTTAAAACTGTTATTGACTATGCCGTTGAAGAAACGAGAATTAAAAAATCTGCGAGTGAATTAAATTTAGAGTTAGAAAAAATTAAATTAGCGCATAAGCGGTCAGAAAGTGAAGCAAATTTAGAGTTAGAGAAAATTAAGTTAGCGCAGTTAGAGAAGCAATTAGAGCTTGCTAATATTCGGAAAGAGTTAACACACATGATTCTTCACTTTCAACAGTGAGCGTCACCGAAACATGTAACAATATTAGTATCGAAACGTTAATAAAAAGTGTAAAAACATTAACTATCTCTGTACCCTCGCGTGTTGAGTCATATAATTTATTTTTTCAGTCATTAGAGAAAGCATTCAAAACGAAAGACGTTCCCGAAGAATGGAAATCGGAAATTCTTTTAAATATCTTAGGAGAGAGAGCGAATAACTTAATGATTTATGTGTCAGAGGAAGAATTGCGCAGTTATGAAAATCTAAAAAATTTAGTTTTGAAAGAATTTCAGCCTACACCGCGAGAATGCTATAATAATTTTCGTAAAACTCAAAAATTAAATTCAGAGAGTTATGTTCAATTTGCGTCTAGGTTAAGTGCAACATTTGAGTATTACTGTCAGTTACGAAATGTTAATGAATTTAAGTCAGTATGTGAATTAATGGTTGCGGATAAAATGATGAGCACTCTTGACAGAGAATTAGTGACTCATTTTAATGTAAAACAAGGAGAAACATTTTTTAAATCCCACGAGTTAGGGCGAGAATGTGATATTTATTTATCTTCTAAAGGTAAATTTAAAAGCGAGTCTAATACATTTTCCAGGTCCTTCACTGGAAATGAAAATAAACGATATGAGTTCAATAATCATCAGAGATATAACAGCTCGCGAAGTCAGAGAGGAGTTTCGAGCGTATTTTTTTCTGAAATAAAGAATGAAAAATGTGTGTTGTGTAAAAATGAAGCACATGCTTTGCAATTTTGCCCTCAGTTTAAAGGTTTTTCGATAAATGAAAAAGTAGATTTTGTTAAAAACAATAAAATGTGCTTTAAATGTCTATCCCCAGAATGTTGTGTAAAACAGTGTCGCTCTAGAAATTGCATAGTTTGTAAGAAGCCGCATAAAATAAATTGCTTCATTTTCAAAGAGAAATAAAAAGTATCCCAACTCCCCAAATCGGGCCTCCTTCGGTCCTTGAAGAGAGATCGCAAACGATATCTTTCAATGCTTCTGCCCCTCCGTTCGTTCCTAATTCAAATATAAACAAGCAAGAAATCGTGGCGACTACATTTAGTCATAACAAAATTAAAAGATGCTTACTGAGCACAGCTCGCGTATTAATTAAGGATAAATATTCGAATTGGCATGAATGTAGGTGTTTGTTAGATGGAGGCAGTATGGTTTGTCTTATAACTAAGGAGTGCGCCAATAAATTACAACTGAAAAGTGAAAAGATTAATACTTTGATCTCATGTTTAAATGATGCATCTATGATTGTTAACGGTTGCGTTAAAACGACAGTTTCAAATAAAAATAATACATTCGTAAAGGATTTAAATATGTTAGTAGTTAAGAAAATCACAGATTTTATTCCAAGTAATACGTTTAATACTAGTGTTAATTTTTCAGATGTAGTGGAGTTAGCTGATGAACGTTTTAATATTCCAGATAAAATAGACATGTTGTTAGGTGCAGAAATATTTTTTGAACTATTGAGACCGGAAAAATTTAAGATAAAAAATTCAGATCTAATTTTACAAAACACGGTTTTTGGTTACGTTGTAAGTGGTAATGTAGATTCATTTAATGAAACTAAAGTTCATTGCGGTTTAGTTAAGGACGAGGATTTAAATAAAACGTTGCAAAAATTTTGGGAAGTAGAAAATGTGGAGATAGTGCAAACAAAAAGTAATGAGGCTAGTTTATGTGAGGAACACGTTATGAAAACACATTCTAGAGACAAGGAGGGACGGTACATAGTTAAAATGCCCCTTAAGGGTGATCCAAATTGTTTAGGGAATTCCAGAGGCATTGCTCTCAAACGATTAAATGCATTGTGGCTTAGATTGGAAAGGGATCCACAATATCTCTAAATTTGTATAGAGAATTCATGCAAGAATATGAACAATTGGAACATATGAAAGAAGTGTAGGTAGAAGAAAATAATTCGAATATGAACTATTTCTTACCTCATCATGGCGTCTATAGACCCGAAAAAAGTACTACTAAGGTGAGAGTGGTCTACAATGCGTCTAGTCCTACAGATAATGGATTATCACTGAATGATATTCAGTATAATGGAGGAGTCATCCAAGATGACTTATATGCCCAGATGATTAGATTCCGTACTTACAGATATGCACTGACTGCGGACATTAAAAAATGTATCGAATGATCCTAATTGATTCCGAACAACGCTGTCTGCAACAAATATTGTGGAAGGACAATAAACACGACCGAGTAAAAACATATGAGCTTCAAACAGTCACGTACGGGACGACCAGTGCCCCATACTTAGCACAACGAACATTGAAACAATTGTCCTATGATGAAGAAAATAAATTCCCGATAGCAGCACCAGTCCTTCGAAGCAATTTCTACATGGACGATGCGTTATGCGGGGCGGACACCTTAGAAGAGGCTAAGGAGATACGATATCAGTTAATTGAAATTTTGAAAAGTGCAGGCATGGAATTGCATAAAATCCGGGGAAATCATCCTGAACTTTCGCAGAGTATAAATGGAATCTACGATTTTTCTAGACCAAATGAGACCAAAACCTTAGGTGTGTCCTGGGACCCAGGAAGAGACACTTTTTCGTTTAAAATTGACGTGATACTTTGTGATTCGTATACCAAGAGAAGCGTTTTGTCAACTATTGCGAGACTGTTTGATCCTTTGGGTCTTGTGGGACCCGTGGTGTCCAACGCCAAGATGTTTATGCAGAGGCTTTGGAGACTTAGTATTGACTGGAAAGATTCACTCCCAAAGAAAGTGTATGATCAATGGCACCAGTTGTTAATTGGGCTAGAGAGCCTAAATAACATCAATATCCAAAGACGTGTAGTAATTGAGAATCCTCATCTATAGAGATTCATGGTTTTCTGATGCGTCAGAGCGTGCTATGGAGCTGCAGTGTATTGCAAATCAAAAAATAATTCGGGAGTGACTTTAGTGAGATTAATTACTAGCAAATCGAGAGTTTCACCAATTAAGAGTCTAACTATTCCAAGATTGGAACTGTGCGCCGCTGTCCTTTTGTCCAAACTTGTGAAAAGAGTGATTGATGCCTTGAAGCTGGAATCAGTTAAAGTTTATCTGTGGACTGATTCAATGATAGTGTTGTCTTGGCTACAAAAAGAACCGATGGACCTTAAAAACATTTGTGCAGAATAGAATTGCTAAGCTTCAAGATTTGTTCCCTGTACGGCAATGGAAACATGTGCCATCCAACCAGAATCCTGCAGATTTGATTTCTCGTGGAGTAGATCCTGACAAATTTCTGAACCAAGAAATGTGGTGGAACGGTCCAGAGTTTCTATCTGGCAGTGATTATCCGAACAAACCTGTGAACATTAGTGAAAACAACGATGCGTACAATTCAGAACTAAAGAACAGTGTCCGTGAAAAACTTGAGAATGAAGTGCCAGTTTTTAACATTTGGGTGAATGACTTTGTGAACAATTTGTGTAACTTTAGTAATAACTATTTAACCATTTTGCGTATCTTAAGTTATATTTTTAGGTTCATATACAACCTGAGGAGGAAGGTCAAAGCCAGTGGCCCACTAACAGTAGATGAATTGGAGAAAGCAGAGATCTTCTTAATAAAAAGTGTACAAAGGCAAGAATTTTCAGTAGAAATAAAATGTATAGAAAAACAAAAACCTATCTTGCCAAAAAGTAAGTTGAAAAGTCTCAATCCATTTTTGGATTCAGATGGAGTGCTTAGAGTGCGTGGCCGATTAGGTAATACGAATTTTCCTTTTAATCAAAAACATCAATTTATTTTGCCTAAAATCCATAAACTGTCATGTATGATAATTGAATATTTGCATAACAAATACTTTCATGTTGGTGCTTTTTCACTTTTGAATTATGTTCGCGAAAAATTTTGGCCTCTCAATGGTCGCAATCTTTGTAGAAAAATTGTTCACAAATGTATAATCTGTTTTAAATGTAAACCTTTTATAACATCTCAAATAATGGGCAATCTGCCTAAGGAAAGGGTTACCACTGACTACCCTTTTAACTGCTCGGGTGTCGACTTTTGTGGTCCTTTCTTCATAAAAAACAAAATTCGTGTAGTTAAAGTGAAAACTCAATTTAGTACTTGTAAAAGAGCCATATCTAAAGTTTGTGTTTTGCCAATGCCAAATGATTAAATACTGTTGATAAAATGTATTTTTTTGTGTGTTTTAATCAATTTAAGTGAATTGTTTTTTTTTTAAATTTATTTTCAATGATGTAGTGCATTTCTTTAAGTGTCTTTTGTGGAATTTAAGTGATTAACAATTTAGATATATTTTGTGTAAATTATTAATACAGTGATTGCATGGTGTAACCAGTGCAATGTGGGGCGGTATGTCAGTTCACGGCATACGAAGAGCTATCTGTGTAATTAAGAGAGTAGAGTGTGTTGTTGTGTCTGTAGTAATGTATGTATAAACTGTGTCTGCGCAATCCCAATTGCGCTGCCTGAACTGCGCATGCCCTGCAACTCCAATGTAAATGTACAGAAGTTATGAGTAATTAATAAACGCAAGTCCACAAGAAAACTGTGTCGTGATTGTGTGTCATGAACAATATGTGCTAGAGACTATTCAGTCCACTTACGTGTTAGAGCTATCGAAATAAACACTAAGGTTTTCTTTTAAAAACTGAAAAAACAATTATAATACTCTTGATTTGTAAAGTTTCCTTTTAAAGTTTCTAAATATAAGTTTATAAAACATTAACTGAATACAAATGTTTTTTACACATTCTAGTTTAGTATAATTACTATACTTGTTTGTTTTTTCAAAAATCTTAATACTTGTGACTAAACAAATCAATAAAAAATTTCCAAAATAATTTGAAATTTCTAAGATAACTCAAAACTGTTTGACAAACGCCACAATATATCACAAAAGAGATCTACAATTTTTCAACTAAATTTATATCTTAATTACATTCAAAGTTCCATTTCTCAAAATTAAACAATCTTACTACATATTGAATAACTTTTTGCATTTCTATTTTGTTTGAAATCTCTCTCTCTCTCTCCTCTCTCATCTACTTTATAAATTGTGTTTATCATATTTTTATTTCTGTAATACATTTTGCTATCGCTTTAAATAGTTTTAAACTAGGAGCAAATAAAAAATAGTACCTATATTTTTCAACATTTATTATTGTTCTGTAAAAATAAATATTTCATTAAATGCTTTGTATAAGAAATTTCTGCTATAGTATTGGCATTGTTGACTTTTTTAAAGATTTTAAATATAATTACAGATGAGAATTTTGATTAACTTTATTAGAAGCATACAGAATGTTATACAATATTTTAAAGAAATTATGCGTTTTAAAGTAACTATACGATTTTTATGTATTTTTATAATTAGTTATACACATATTTAATTATTAGATTGCACTGAATATCCTTTCAAGTTGTCTGGACAAAAGATCTTAATCAAAAAAAAGTATCGCGAGCAAATCACTCTTAAAATGATAATAAATACAAAAAAGACAAAAAGAATTTGTGCTTTTCAAATTTAATCTTACAAAATAATGGTTCTCTTAGCAATTTTAAAGTATATTAGAAAAATTATGCGTTTATTTCACGTTACCTGAATAAAAAGAAAGAAAAGTGTATTTTTAAGTAAACTTAATATACTTTCTTTCTTTGAAAATTCTTTAAACAGTTTGAAGCAATTTTAATGAAATATTTAGAAATTATAGATTGGCTCATATATTACTAAACAAAATTATCGTAATACGTTAGGATTACAAACAAAAATCAACACAATAAATATAATAACGTTTTATTTCAATTTTGAGTTATTGTTAGGATTCTTTTAAGTATGGTAAATAATTAATGAATGTACTCAAAATCTCATTAATGTTTTGTATTTTAAATGAACAATTATCGCTTTTTATAACTGACTCAAGAAATTATTTTTATAAGAGAGGCAAATAATATTTTTTTTCATTTGAATAACAATGCCAATCAAAAATGTTTTAAGATTCAAGCTACGAAAACACATTTAAATATGTTAATAATCATAAAAATATTCTAAGAAACTGATGGCAGTTATTTATATTTATGTACGTAAATCGAAAAATAGATAAATAAATAAAATAGTAATGATACAAATGCGACAAAATGTTTTTTCACTTTATCTTACGCACTGATTAAGATACCTGCGCGTTAAATCTTAAAAATCTAAAAGAGATTTTGAAAGTGAAAATATAGTTACCTTTTTTTGTTGTTTAAACACGGTTCTCCGATTTGTCTGTATAAGCGCAGGAAGCTAAAAGAAATTTGTTCGGAGGTCAAATTGACGCAAAATTTCCTCAGTTTACTTCGAAAAGGGGTCTTTTTCTCAGGGTAATTCTGTCCCATTATTTTCATTCGTTCTTAAGCCTGTCATAAATCTTGATCATGCTTTTCCCGATCGTGCTTTTGTCCAATGTGCGGAAATTCTTCTTTAACGCGCCCCCTCCCCCTTCCCCAGAGAACCAACGTTGAGAACTCTCTCTCATTGATACTCCTAAAAAATAATTAACTAAAGACTTGGAGGGTGACAGAAGACTTCAGGCGCTTATGGTCCTATCTTTTCTCGGAACGGGAAGCAGTTATCCAGCCCTTGCTCACCATGAATGCACATTCAGTCTCTTGGTTGTTACAGAAATAAAAGTGAACCGGGATAAATATAATATAATACTCTCTTTCACTGGACCATCTATGAAAAAAATTCCGACTAAGGGTCAAGCCTTCCTGTAGCTTCTTAGTACGACGTTTATTACAGTCAATCAATCAATAGACGAAGAGGTTATTGTCATTTACAGACAAATAACATTCTGAATGGATTTTTTCCATCCTAATAAGTGTTATCTGTATTTCACTTCAAACGATCTTTCTGTCGATCCGCTTTGAATGAAAAGTTTTTCCTACATTCAAAGATCACACCACTCCTTGTCTTCTCATTATTTTGAGTAATTTTACCAGCTTTTAAACTTTTCTTAATGCGTTTCCTGAGATTCAGAATTCACACGGAAAACTTATATCGTTTTATGCCAGTGACATACTATTTTATAAACGTAAAAAATGAACTCTTAATATGACCATTGATAATATTTTACGACTTTTTGCTTACACGTCCAGGGTCTCTAGGGGAGCCCGTATCATTGATACGGCCCCTGATAAGAAGAAATGTTGTTCAGGAATATTTCCCAGAATTTAAAATCCTTTCTTATATGCTTCATTTGTGGTAGTGCGAAACGTTAAAGTCTGCATGATTTCAAGAATTAGTTTGCAGATTGTTGAATTTCAGAGATCTACAATAGTAATGTTTACCACAAAATTCACATTTCTTACAATAGGAATATTGTCAAGTTTTCAAATGCAAGAGTACATTTTAGTTTTTGATCATTCTGGGGCCCCTGCGCACAGCATCCGCCACACCATCAAAATGGCTGGCCCTGTACATAGTTCCCTTTCTCTATATTACAAAAACTTAAAATGTAGAAATACTAAAAGGAAAACATTATCAAACTAGAAACACCCAAGTTTTTCTCAAAAATCAAACATATGAAAGCAAATGGTGTAAAAATGATCCTATGAAACCAAACAAATAAAAAAATTAAAGAACAAGATGCACATTACCTGAAATTTTAACTTTAAAATTTAATCAAATTTAAGTTGACCTATGGTAAAAAATGCCAGCAAAATTCAGACCTTATAAAAATATGCAAATATCCCTGTGATCAATTATTTCAATAGCCAAAGATCCTCTACAGTTTTTTCCAAAAAATAACTTCCGTCTATTTCACTATTTGATTCATTCATCAATTTAGAGAAATTTCAATCTCACTTAAATATTTCGCTTTTTCTGTCATGCTGACTGAAATAAAACTGATACTAAATTTACAAAATACTTCGATCCAGTGCTGGATCACTCGTTAGGCGGAGTAGGCAGTTGCCTATAGGCCCCGTGCTTTTTAGGGGCCCACACAAGCATGTTCTGTTTTCTGTTAGTGATCGAAAAACAGACTACAGGGCCCCTAGAACTTGACAGCCTAGGGGCCTCCATGTCGTTTAATCCGACACTGCTTCGATCTCTTTCCCCACATTCTCAAAATATAAACACAAAAATCCAGATAACAATAAATCACGAACCTTCAAATACTAAATTCTTTCGAAAGAACTAAACATTGGTAGTTGTTTGTAGTCTGAGATCTGGGATCATTATTGTAATATAAGAAATCTGGGATCACAAAATTTTAAAAACTTGGAACCGAAAACATATATTAAAGACCAAAGTTCAGGAAAACATTAAAAAAAAAAACGGATTTCAACCGCAATTACATGTAATATATGAGGGCAACACTAATTGTTATACGATTCAAATGTGGGTAATCATTGGGTTTGCAATATCAGTACAAGATTTTTTGTTGCACGTTGAACTTATATGTGAAGTCTATCAGCTTGGGGCCCCTGCTGGTGCTCGGGGCCTCTGGCGGCCACCAGGTCCGCCAGCCGCTTAATCCGCCTCTAGATATAGCAATTTTAATAAGTCATAGTAGTTGAAAACGAAACCGGAAGTAATGTCATCTGGACCGGAAGTAAGCGACATATGAATTGTTTAATTATTATTTCATTAAAATGGAATTTCAAAAACCAAAATTTTAACTATCTGTTTACTAAGCCACAGTTTGCTAATAATTATTTCAAACAATTTTGTTGCAAGCGATTGGCAACGCTATTTTAAGACTATCACTATTCCGTGTATGTTTACATTCGACGTTAGATTTACCACGCCTATCTTAATTCTGTTATTTCTATAATTTGCTTTATTTTTAGAACTTAAATTATTTTAATTTAATCTTAAATTTATTTTATCTGAAATCATGGGTAAATGTCGTTCACATCGTCCCCGTAAAAGAAAGTTTCATGGAAACCAAAATACACACAATGAAATTGCTTCATGCAAGGAAGAAATTATGTGACCGCCAGTTCACTGAAGCTGCAGCATTGTTATCAGGTAAATGATGATGAAAGTAATACAGAACATTTAACTGGAAACAGGTTGATTGATCTGGAAATTTTAATTGGTATTTTTTCCTTATTGTGCTGCCCAAATAAAAAGTGTAGAGCAGGAAGCCTTTATCTTGTGGAAGATTCAAGGTTTGGATTATCTTCAAACTTTTCTTTGCACTGTAAAAATTGCAGTTTCATATCGGCATTTTGTACTTCTAAAAAGTTAGACAAAATGAATGAACTCAATACTCGTTTTGTTTATGGCTTAAGATTGATTGGTAGAGGTGTCTCAGCAGGAAGAAAACTTTGTGCTGTTTTGAATCTACCTCCCTTTCTCTCAAAGCTTGCATTCCGCCAACAAGAAAAAAAAACTCCTCAGTGCTGCTACTTCCATTGGAGAAAAAATAATGAATGACGCAGCAAAAGGTATTAGGCAATTAAAAAAATCTATACATGATACTGTAAATTGTGGTGTTTCGGTGGATGGTACCTAGCAGCGTCCTGGTTTTTCTTCGCTAAATGGTTGTGTTAGTGCAATATCTGTCGATACTGGGAAAATTGTTGACTTTGAAACTTTATCTCAGTTTTGTAGACATAAAATTCAAAGACGGAGCAACAAAATATGAAATCATGGTTTAATGATCATAAAGGATCTTCATCGAATATGGAACCGGCTGGGGCTTATCGTATTTTTGAGAGGTCGGAAGATCATAGAATGTTACGATACACTGATTTTTTTTTAGTATGGAGATTCCAAAGCTTTTGATGTCGTGAAGGATTATTTACGGGAAAGATTCTGTTTCGAAGCTAGAATGTATACGGCATATTCAAAAAAGAGTTGGAACAAGGCTTCGAAAATTGAAAAGCAGAAATAAAGGACTCGGGGAGAAAGGTAAATTGACTGATGGTTTAATTAATAAGCTACAGAATTACTATGGAATTGCAATTCAAAGCAATATTGGGAACTTGGACAAAATGCAGTCTGCTGTTATTGCTGCCTTCTTTCATTGTTGCTCATCAAAACGTCAGCCAAAACATGGACAGTGCCCTGTCGGAGCTGAAAGTTGGTGTAAATTTCAACTGGCTAAAGCTTCTAATATTGTGTATCAGGATAAATCTTTGGGACTGCCACAAAATATTGTTAACACGATAAAGCCAGTTTATATGGATTTGTGTGACAGAAATCTTTTAAAGAAATGTTTACACGGCAAAACTCAAAATCCGAACGAAAGTTTTAATGCAATTTTGTGGCAGATATTACCAAAAGAAGTTTTCGTTGAGCATCAAACATTGCGTTTAGGAGCTTATATTTCTGTTGTGCAGTTTAATAATGGCTTCCAGGGATTAATTTCCATATTAAATGAAATGGGTATTGTTTCGGGCTATTATACTGTACGGGAACAAAAAAAACCTTCGATAATGAGCGCATTGCAGATTCAAAACGTCACTCACTGCCAACAGCAAAAACCTGCAGAAGAAAACTTAGGGCCATTCGGAAAAAAAAAGAAATATAAAAATTGAGGAAGAAGAAGGAATAACATATAAAACTGGAGAATTTTAAGTGGTTTTTTAATATTTACTTTATGTAACTTATAAGTATATTTTTAAATGTGTTTTTTGAAGAATGAAATTTTCACGATAATTTTTGCACGAAAACTGGGATATCTCCAAAAGAATTATATAAAATTCAATGAAATTGCAACATTTATGTTATAAGCCCTTGAGAGTGTAGCAAACCGCAGGTCTTAAGATATTTACATTTAATCACATTTTATAGTCCTTTTTAGCTTAGAATATAGAGTAATTTTAACGAAAAATCATTAACGTGAAGTTCGAATGCTTATTAAATATTTATTTTTGAAAATATTTTTTAACCTGCGGTTTGCGACACTTCAGGTGGATCAATAAATATATCAATGCAATTAAAATTACATTATATCCAATATATATTTTTTACGCTGTTTTTCCTGAAATTGAAATTTTTTTATAATTTTATAAAAATAATTTTTTTTTCAAAAACAAAGGTGATGCATGGTATTTATTTCATAATTATAACTCTTTAAGCCTATTTATGTTCTTTAAAACAATAAAATTCTTCTGATAATCAATTTTTGAAAAATTGGTCTTCGAACCTAGTCGGGTGCCTTAATGTAGCCGCCATTGTTCACTATAACCGCTGCCACACGCCTCAATATAGAATCAAGGAGGCTTTGGGTGTGTCCTTGTGGATGCGGCTTCCACATATTGCCAAAGTTGATCTGGTGTAGCAGTGGTTGGTGTATCCAGAACCAGTCGTTGTGCAAGCATGGACCAGACGTTTTCGAGTAGCTCTAGATCGGGAGAACAACTAAACCAAGGAAGCAATTCAATCTGATGGGTAAAGAAGAACTCTTGAACATGGCATGGCGTACCACGTGTGGTCATGCATTATCCTGTAGGAATATGGCTGACGGCAAGCGCTGAATGTATGGGAGGACCACGGATTACAAAACTTCAGAGATGTTGCGCTGGATGTTCAGTGTATCGGCAAGTACACTGTACTAGAGGGATGTGGCTGTGAAATCCAATACTACCACAAACCAAAATACCAGTGTGGCGGTGCATAACGCAACAGTTCAGTAGCTTCTCACCACGGTGTCTCCAAACTCTAATTCGACCATCGTGATGCTGCAGGCAGAAGCAGGATTTGCCAGTAAACACAATGTCGTTCCATTCCTTTGTCCTTGTTCACTGCTTATCACACCATTGGCGGCGCAAACGCCTGTGGTTTCCATTCAAGGATAAACGAAGCAGTAAATGCCTTAGTGCCTTAGGGACATTCCAGTCTGCTGTAAACAGCGTTCAATGGTACGAGCAGACACCGAAGGATGCGAAACAGACTGCATCTGCTGTGCTATGGTTCGTGATGTGGCTGCGAACTCCATAACTACCATGAGCAATATCCACCTTTCATGACGGACAGGGGTGCAACAATGTGATCAGCCGCCAGCAAATGACAGATCCACATCATAGTTGTTTGGTTTTGTCCAACACATTGACCGCGATTTCTCTAAAGGATAATCCGCATTCCTTATAGAGTACTATTCTTCCTCGGTCGAATTCAGAAAATTAGTAAAAAGACGCTCGATGTCTTCCATGACGCATAGTTAAACAGCTTAGGCAAAAACAAAAAAACAAAAACCGCAAGGGAAAACAATTGCCCAATTTCAAATCTCCAATCTGTTCTCCCTTTATATACCACTTACATCAAAGGCGACCATAGTGCCCACTGCGTGTCTGCGCTGTAATGCTAATGATTTGCATATTTTATCGCCGCCAACAAAAGATATAAATTTCAAAAAATATAAGAGAAGTTTTTCAATAAAGAAGTTTTTCCAATAAAAAAGGAAATAAAGAAACTTTTTCCAAAAAAAGTTTCCTTTTTCCAGAATTTCTAAGAAAAAGGAATAATAATAATAATAACTCCTTAAAATTTCCTATTATTATTAAATATCATTTACCAACAAAGAAATTAAAATATTATTAATTTTTGCATTAAGAATAGATATTTCATTTAACTTTGTGGCAAAAAACAAGCTCAGATTCAAAGTTCAAATTATTTTGAAATAAAACAATAAAGAAGCAAAATAAATAAACTAAGCAAAAAGAAATGCCAAAAAAAAAGCATAAGCCTATTGCACTCTAGTGAAAATACAACAAAAACAACAATAAGCCACACAGACGAAAAAAATCCATCACATAGTATGCTGTCGGGTACTTACAAATACGACACAAAGTTATTCAACATTAAAATCAGTTAGAAACTCTGTTCCCTCTTAAAATAAATAGTCGAATTGTTTTCTAAGATCTTCCTTAACATAAAAAATAAGACACTTTTTTTTTTGACATTAACTCTACTCATTCGGAATAAAAATGACAATCTCCGCAATCCGATCAAAATTTCAGCTGAAAACGCAACTTCTGCTATAAAACTATATTCGCCTTCCCCTCTAAAATATTCATCATAGAACCCGTGCTGCCGTATATCTTAAAATAGTCAATTTCAAAGAATATTCCTGCTAAGTATCGTCAGAGTATTCGTAAAAATGGTTATTCTATGTAATTTTAAAGTGAGTGGTACTTAGAAGTACCGCCGAAAGATAAAGGGTTCAACTCATTATAGCACTAATAATGCATATGTTTTTTCTTCAAGGAAGAATGCTCACATTCAAAATGGCAATTTTCCTTTCTTTTGCTCATGATTTCTTTATATTATTATTGTTCGCTTAGTATTGGTACTTAAATACTTAAATCATAAATTTCTACGAAATACATGCAAATTTCGCGCGAAAAACGGGTAAACAAATCTATCAGTTATACCTGCAGTTTCTCTTCGATTAATTGCGTATGGATAAATAAAACATTTGAGGCTTTGAAAGTGCTTCTCAGGTTTAAAAAGTCGATGTTTACTCTTTTTTATCTGTCAAAGTGGGCGTGGCACTTCAGTTGATTATTTTTAAAAAGCAATTTTGACATACTTCTAATTCATAAAATAGCAAACATGTTACATGCAAAGATGTTAAGCAAAATATTAAAAAACCAAATTAATATTTTTGAAGATGTTTAGCCTACTGATTCTCATATTTTGCTTTTTTAAACTTTACCCCTGACTTCCAATATTTTATAAATAGCGTTTCGAGAAAACTTAACTTTGTAACAGCTCAAAAAGTGATAAATTTATTTACTCAAAACTAATGCTTTTACAATCAACACTGCTGGCCACCGTAAATGCAACACCAAGAAAGACAAGAGATAGCACAACAAAATTTATTTTGTAGATAACATGTTGACCAAGTATCAAATGAGTAAATATATAGACTTCTGTGACGTGTGGTTCCTGCCAGAATCAGTAGCCAGAGTAGCCACCATTGTTGGAGATCATCGCTGCCACACGCCTCGGCATTGATTCAAAGAGACTTTAGATGTGTTCTTCGGGTACAACAGACCAAGCAGCTTCCACACGTTCCCAAAGTTGATCTGGTGTGGCAGCTGGGGGTGTAATCTGGGTCAATTGTTGAGCAACCATGGACCACATGTTTTCTATCGGTGAAAGATCCGGAGAGCGAGCCAGCCAGGGCAGTGATTCAATCTGGTGATTGACGAAGAACCTTTGCACAATGCGTGCCACGTGTGGTCGCGCATTATCCTGTTGAAATATGGCTGTGGCCAAGCCCTGAAGGTAAAGAAGGACAACTGGCTCCAACTCCTCGGAGATGTAGAACTGCCTGTTTAAAGTACCAGCAATGCGTACTAGAGGAGTGCGAGAGTGATATCCAATACCCCATACCATAATACCCAGTGCAGGACCAGTGTGGTGGTGCATAACGCAGCTGTTCAGCATCCTCTCTTCACGGTGTCTCCAGACTCGAATCCGACCATCGTGGTGTTGCAGACAGATGCGTGACTCGTTAGTGAAGACAACTTCATTCCAATTTACCACCCACATCCTTCTTTCATCACACCATTGGCGGTGGAGACGTCTGTGGTTCTGCGTCAAGGGTAGACAAAGCAATGGACGTCTTGTGGACAGACTACTCTGCTGTAAACGGTGTCGAATGGTACGCGCAGACACTGAATGATGCGTTACTGACTAAATGTTCTGTGCTGTGGTTCGTGATGTGACTGAGCGATCCGTCACTGCCATGCGATCAATTTGCCTGTCCTCACGTGAAGTGGTGCACTGAGGTTGGTGCGATCGGCCACGTCGGTCCGTCGTACCCTCCTACCTCGCAAGGGTCACATATCAGCATTACAGTTGTTTGGTTTCGTCCAACACGACTACCGATTTACCTGAAAGATAATCCACAATCCCGGTAGGCCACTATCCTTCCTCTGTCGAACTCGGATGCTTGATCAAAATCTGATCGCTGTTTTCTACGAGACATAACTGATCGTTTTTTGAAAAAACCACAAGAAAAACACAATTGCCGAACTGTAAATCGTCGAAATCTCCAAGCCTTAAATAGCGCTTTGAGGTGGCGCCACAGGCGTGCGTGATGTGTGTGTGCGCTAAAATTCTAATCATTTGCATATCTCACCTTGACTAATGCATGTTGTAAATTTCATGTTATTTGCGTGCTTCCTTAAGGGTGTTGCATTGACGGTGGCCAGCAGTGTGTGTATTATACTTTAAAATTATATTATAAAACATGATAAACAAGACGAATTATTTTGACAATATTTTGTGACATAAGTAATAAAATGTATATAAGTAAAGGAGCAAACTCAGAGTTCTTCGATAACTTGTATTAGGGGGAGGATCTCATTCCTCTAAAGAATTTCAAGAGCCATTTGGTTTTAGTATGCCTTAGAACAATACGGTTTTTGATAAAATTGAGGTGCTAATTTATGACCTTCCAGCCATGCAGCTCAACTGTAAGATGAAGGTTATTAACATTTAAGTCAAAATGAGCTTATACACTCTGAAAGAAACGAACGAATATTAAGGAACCAACACAATTTTGTGGATTATTCAAAATTACTCAACTTTTTTTAGTAAAAGTTGGTAAACATAAAAAGTGGCATCCTAATCTCGTTCAATTAAATAACGATCCTTCTTTTATTTTGTTTCAAACAAGAAAACAGTTATACTTCAAACCTTCTATATGGCAGTGCTTCTCAAACTTTCAATACTGGCGACCCATTTTTCAATCATAATTTTTATCACGCCCCCATTATACAATAATAATGGACTTTGACGCTAAAGTTACAATACGATCCTAGTTATAAAGCGTAAAAATTAACACAAGATACGTATTAAATTAAGTATATGTTAATTTAAAGTAATATATATATATATATATATAGAGAGAGAGAGAGAGAGAGAGTAAATTACTTTTAAGGTATCCGAACACGTTGAAAATGACCAAATTCAGTCAAGACAGATATTTTTGTTTTTCATTTTATTGAATAGAGCTATCTTTTGACTTTACGGAACATACTTTGTTTTGTTTCTACACTACCTAGAGGCCAAGTTACAATCAATTTTATAAATTTTAAAAAACCGGAAGTGTGGGTTTTTGATCTACCAGAATTGGGTATTTATATTGCTCAAAATCTATCAGGCGAGTCTGATAACTCAAAATATTACGAATGTATTTCTATAAATTTTTTTGAACCTGATATTTATGTTACTTTTTAGAGAATGTACTAAAATATTTCTTATTGTATGAATACTTTTTGAATTATGGCTTGTTATTTAAATAATGGTCTCATAAAAATGTAACATTTCTTATAATGTTTACTCAATCAGCTCTAAAATTTTCAAATTTTAATAAAAAATTAAAATTTTATTACATTTTCTAGATAAATGTATCTAATTTGTTTTAGTAATACTTTTACTAATATATGTTTTTTACTTTATTCCCTAACTGCTTTCAAGTTTTTCAAAAATTTTGCTAAAATTTCACTTATAATTGTGATTTTTGAAAAATTCAGGTAATTTACTTTAAATTTTGATAGTTTAATAGAAATATTTATTGGTATTGAGTCCTAAAAGATCTTTTATAATGTTTTAGTATGCTATTTTGTTAAAAAGTACTCTGAACGTGTGTGTGTGTGTGTGTGTGTTCGGATACCTTAAGTAATAGAATAAGTATTATGTTGTTTCTCTTTCTCTAATTTTTAAGTTGGAACAGATTGCAAAACGATATTTATAATTAAAGATTTATTTCCTCCATCATCCATTTCTAAAATTACAAATGTCATTAGAAAAATAGTCTTGTGCAGCGATATTCAACCTGCGACCCTACGGGCTTTTTCAAGTGGCCTGGTTGACCCTTTGCTCTGAGAAATTCACTTATTTATTTATGAAAATTTAGTGGGAAATCCAATGCTAAAAAAATCAAATATATTAATTTTGCCTTTTGCTGTCGATGTCGCATGGGAGACAACAGTGGATTAGCGACCATTTTATGATTGGAATTAATTTTTAACTATCTTTCATATCATTTAAGTGAAAAATATTCGAAGAAAATAGATAATTTCAGGACGATTGGGATATGGACTATTTTGTAGTGAAAAACAAGCATGGTTCAATAATTGTTTGATTTGTCACGAAAGTGTATTTAAAAAATACCAATAAACAGGAATTGTTCAATGACACTTTTTCTCGAAAATCTCTTTCAACACATGATAAATAGGCTTTCGTAAAATATCTTTAAAACAGCAAAAAGATATTTGTTTGTGGTAATCCCTCAGTGATAACAATGATAACAAAGGCACCCTTTGAAATTTGTTATATCATTGGTTATCATATGAAACCGTTTACTGATGCAGAAATTGTGAAAGAATAGTCTTAAATGCGCTTCCAATTTAGAAAAATTCAGTGACAAAAATACAAAATAATGAAAAAAGCAAAGTAGGAGTTAAATTATTTTGATCAATTTCCATATATTGAATTTTCTATGTTATCTTGCTCTTAAAGCATACCTCCATTAATTCTCATGCTGCGGCCCGCGTGAAATAGCCATCATATGTATGCGGCTCGGCAGAAAAAACGGTTGAGTACCCCTGGTCTAGTCTGTTGCTCTCTATCATATCCTTTACATTTGATATTCTAGTGAACGTTTGCGTGAGACTGGACAACCTATCGGACGTCTGTGCAAAACATGTAAAAATGATGTACAATTCCAGTCAAGTTTGGTCGAGTCCATACTCTTCTCTAGCTACAGAATCTATCTTGAATGTGCATTTTATAATTTGCACGCGAGCGTTAGTTATAATTCACAGTATTTGATATTTACGACAGTAGATTCAAACCAAATCATAGATACACTTTTAAGTCAAAAGCAAACATTCGATTATAATAATGTATCAACAAGTACACAGACGAGCAGGGTTCCGAAAATTAAATCAAAGAAATATTCTCAAGAATACTTAAATTTTGGAATTTTAAATTTGGAAAGCACTTTCTTGCTGAGGACAGCTTGATAGCAAGTTACGAGTGGGTTAGTAATCCATTTCAAAACACTTCAGAAGGGCTGTCAACTGCCGAAAAAGAAATCTTTAGAGATCCAGTGGCGAAATTAAAAGTTATTTTTGTAATAAATCGCTCTTTGAAATTTGGGCAGAGATGGATGATGAATTTTCAACTGTGAAAACTAAAGCATTTCATATACTATATTAACCCATTTTCAACACATCCTATCTTTGTGAAACCGGATTTTCTGCGGTGGCTGCTTTGAAGACAAAGTATAGATTTCAGCTAAATACAGAAAAGTAATTCAAAGTGTTAATTTCTAATATTAACCCAATTTTGCTCTGCAAGAAGAGCCCATGGAAGTCACTAATAATTATTAAATTTGCTCTTAATTTAGTACTAAGTAATTAGTTAAAAATACCTTGTTTAGTATTGATACATTAAAAGTATACTGGTTGAAGTACCCGCTCTTTGCACGAGTTCATTTTTATAAAAATAAAACATTATTTATGATATAATAGCTTATTGCAAGGTGAATAAAACAAAGTACACGACAATGTATACAAAAATGTAAAATGATTTTTTTAATGAATGGTCATATTGTAAATAGTTTTAAATCAACTGTAATTTTAAGCCTCACAGAATTAGCATTTAGAATGAATGTTAATTATTTAATTCCGTGAAGAAAATAATTGTATTATTTTTAATATTTAAAGCGAGAAGACTTCAAAATGTCTTAATCCGGAAGCAGACACGCACTGGATACTAACGTTAATGGTCGTGTGGGTGCCACCCTAATCCTTTTTTTCTAATTATTTTTAGTGTACAAGATAAAAATCGTAATTTCAGTGAATAATTTAACTAAGAGAATGAATACTTACCTACTTTCAAGGATTTTTTAATTTTTCTTTGATAATTTGAGAAAAAATCCAATAAAATGATTCAAATCTGCATGACCTTCATAAAGAACACAAATCACGGACACTTTTCACTAACATTACAGAAATGTTATTTGCAGGCAAAACTGTCATATTTTTTTCAAGTTGAAGTTATTGTGTTTTAATGATGGACGAAATTTTTCATGCTTGTGTTTTTTGACAGGGCGTAGTGTGTCGTGTTACATTTATGGTTTCATACTTTTAGTTGAGGAAGTTCTTTAAGAAGCATTTCAAAAATTTCCTTTCGTTTCATGTTCATCGCTTTTCTCAAATTAACTTTCAATACCATGAGTAATATGCATTACAATTTTCAGCAGGTTTTTCCTTTGCTTGATCTGGGATGAAAAGTGAATTAAGTCTTCCTTTTTTTCTCTTACGGGTAATGTATAGTATTTCAATAATAATGGCAGTGATGAATTTTTTATCTTCCTAAAAAATTTTTGATTCTGAATTTGGGTTATATTTTTTCTCAGAAAGAGTCGTATTTTAGCTTTAAAAAGAAACGTAATAAAAAATATCTCATCGTTGGATTACAGCAATTCAAACAAAATATTTATTTTCATTTGCTTATAGGATCAAAGATTGAATCTTTTATTTTTGATGACGTAATAACGCCAAATGATATATATATATAAATTACATCAGTGTAAATGTGTATTTTTTTATTATGTCAGAAAAGTATTTTGTTTTACTTTTCATTCCAGTTATTTTTTTTTAAAATCTTTCATTTTCGATATGCTCGCGCCTCCCTTGTAGGGTTATCAGGCCCAACCCCAGGGGGGAGGGCGCACCACAGTTTGAGAAACGCTGCTATATAGTTTCAGTTTTGCTCATGTTTCTAAAGATGTACGATTATTTTTGAAATTCTTGCAAATGATGACACAAAGACAACTGATTACGGTGAAATGCAGTTTTGAGAGATTAAATTCAATCCAATCCTAAAAGTAAGTAACAAAATGGCTCTATGTGTCTCAAAATACGGTTTCTAGATCATGCAATCGGTTCCAAGAAACGAATATTATCCAGAAGACCAGTTACACGGCTCACAATAAACCAGGATTACTGCTATTTGGCTGTAAATGCAAGGGATACAAAGAGGAATGACTCGTAATGAGCAACTCGTATAATGAGCTCTTAATTTCGAGATCTGTTTACCAAATAGATCTGTTTACCTGTATTGTCCTGGCATGAGGCCCTGTTTCATTAAGAAACAGAGCTTCATGCCAGGACAATACTTTCTGCATCCAGGTCACTGGAGATCCCGCCTGACATCATGCAGACAACATCATCCTTGAACACGGGAGCAAAGAATGTGGTGAATCGAGTGTGATGAACACCTGTGATGAATCGAGGTAATGCTTAATGTGTTCACATGTGGAGAGAACCAGGGACCTGGTACCATACATAATGGAAGTAAAGCACTACGGAGGTGATGCTTCTATGAACTGGGCTGGCATCGTGCGGTACAAGTGCTTCAGGGAGGCTTTCTGATCGAGGTATAAGGTACCTTGGAGCCCTTACTGGTTACCACTTAAGGTAGTAAGGTTGATTACCACTTTACTTTTATGGACCATAACACTTGCCCACAATGGGCTCGACTAGTCGACGAAGAATACCTCTAGACCATAGGTTCCCAACTTTTTTTAAACTGGCGACCCCTTTTCTAGTAAATATTTCGATACCGATCCCTTTTCCAATGAATATTTCGATACCACCCTCCTCCCCCCCCCTCACTATAACGAAATACGAGTGTACATAATACATGGTGAAAACAAGAGTTAAGTTTTAAAAAATATCCTATAACTGAAAGAATGTTTTTTTAATTTCATTTTATTTTCTAAAGCCCCAATTTTTTTACTTGCGAATCTGAAAAAACTATATATATATTGACGCAAATATATTTAAATTTGTATTATTATATATTTTAGTCAGGTGGGATATTTTATTTTTGGAATTGAAACGAGCGCTACTGAATTTCTTCATTTAAAAGAGTGGAATAAAAGTTTTAGAGCTTACCTGTTATAAAGACAAACAGGGGTTTTGATGATAGGAAGTAATTTTTAATAAACTATTCTTTCAAAATAAATATAAATTCACAATTGTGTTTCTTGGATAATATACGTAATGAAATGCAGTGGACGAAACATATTTCCTACTACTCAGAGACAAAGACAACACGTGCACTACAGAAATTAAAATGCAATATACCACTCAATTTAATGTAGGTCTAAAATGTATTTTCATTTTTAAGTTTTTCATCCACTTCCCGAACTACCGAAATATGTGAATTTTAATACATGTGATATAGAAGTGATTTAAATACATAAATCAACATAAGGTAAACAGTATTAAAACTTACTTTTGTTAGTACAATCGGCGTGTGTTTTTAGTCTTTTTTGGTTAATCTGCTCAAGCCTCTCCTTGCCATCTCTAAGCCGCCTAATTTTCTCTGGGTCTCTTACTGCCTCCCTGAAAGCCCCAAACGCCCGCAAGGGGGCGTTATCGCCCACGTTGAGAATCTACACTATCTGGCCAAAAGTATCCGGACACACCTTAAAAAAGAGGTTCTGGCAAATGACGCAATTTCATACGTAATTGAAAGCTATAAAAGTGTTCATAGTGGTTTGTTAGATTGTATTTATGCGTTTGTGAGTAAGTTAAAGGAGCTTAGTGAGTTTGATCGTGGCAGTATAGTGGGATGCCACCTTTGTGGGAAATCAGTTCGTGAGATCGGACATTCTACAGAAACCTAAATCTACTGTGAGTGATGTAATTGTGAAGTGGAAACGTCGACGCAGAGTGAAACGGCAGAAAAAAGAACTGGTAGGCCGAAAATACTTTTTGAACGCAGCCGCAGAACTCTCAAAAGAGTAGTGAAAATAAATCGCAAGACCTCGTTGGTAGAAATTTCTCAGGAGTTTCAAAAAGTTCCTCAGGAATTAGTGTTAGCAGCAGGACTGTCCGTCGAGAGTTAAAAAACTTGGGATTCCATAGTCGTGCAGCCGCTCACAAGCCAAACATCACTCTTTAGAATGTGAAGCATCGATTACAATGGTGTAGAGCTCACCGTCATTGGACTGTGGACATGTGGAAAACTATTCTTTGGAGTGATGAATCTTGCTTTACAGTATGGCAGTCGGATGGACGCGTCTGGGAGTGGCGGATGCCCGGCGAATATTTCTTTAGTGACTGCATTGTGCCGACTGTTAAGTTTAGTGGTGGAAGCATAATGGTGTGGGGGTGTTTCTCGTGGTTTGGTTTGGGTTTGTTAGTTCCTGTGATTGGAAACATGAACTCTGAGATGTATGTGGACATTCTGGACAATGCTGCACTCCCAACTCTATGGCAATATTTCGGGGAAGGCCCATTTCTCTCTTCCAGCAGGTTGATTGATTGATTTTGGGGTTTATTGGCGCAAGAGCCGATTTCGGCTATACTGCGCCAAACATTTGTTTTAATATCTGTGGTCTAGACAGGAAGATCTCTTCCAGCAGGATAATTGCTCCATTCACACATCGAGGCTTACACAGACGTGGTTTGACGAAATGGGTGTTCAAAAACTGGCCTGGCCTTCTCAGAGCCCCGACCTAAATCCCATAGAACACCTTTGGGACGAATTAGAGCACAGATTACGTAGCCAGCCAAATTGGCCATCCTCACTGCAAGCACTTACTTCAGCTGGGATGGACGCCTGGAAGGCAATTCCTATGGTCACCTATCAAAAATTGGTGGAAAGTCTTCCAAAACGTGTGCAGGCAAAAGGGGGGGGACCAACATCATACTAATATGTGCCTCAAGACGCTCCAAGTCCATACCACTGGGTGTCCGGATACTTTTGGCCAAATAGTGCATGCTCTAGACGTAGAATATATATATATATTCACTGGGCAGGCAAGCCAGAGGACAAAACATGAAGCACAGAGCATCTATCAGATGCTTTTTAGTAGAAATATTGCAGCTAGCCAGCTCCTTCCCAGAACTCTTCTGGAGCAAAGTCCCTTGGTGGACGAATGGAATTTACTGTCCCAAGATCTCAGTTTCGTAAATAGCATAAGAGCTCGTCATGAAAACTGTATTGCTTAAGGGTAATCACACACCATATTAAACACACCACAAATGCTATCTCACGCCATCATATTTTTTTTGACTACCCTACTTACATGAAAATAAATCATGATCAAAAAGTACCATTTATTTTATCTTTTTAGTAATAATTTTAGGTATATTCAGTTATTGTATTTTTTTATGTATTTTAAGTATATGAGTATTTAAAATTTCACTAACATTAGACCAAAAGTTTTTCAAAAATTCACGAAAATGCGTTCCTTAACTTTTACACACAAGTGTTTCTAACAGTAACAATTTTTGATTTTAATTTACATCGTATGGGAAACAATTACTGAGGACGGACAGCATCCATTGAACTCTTAGTCAAGGGGCGAAAATGACTTGAAGCATCGATCGATTTAACACGCATCCGCCACTCTACTCTTCAGTAGCAATAAGTTTCGAACCAGGAGCTTGAGACCCCGAGCAGTAAAAAGTAGAATCATCTGCGTAGAAAAGGAAATTTGTTTGTACAAATTGACGTCAAAGAAAATTGCCATGTACTTCATCAATGCACTCCTTTATCATCGGAAATCTGAGTCAGTGGCAATTTTTAATTTTCATTGAACCAGTTACGCATCCTGTTTCACTTTCGGAGATAAGTTAGCTACGGATGAATCGGAAGTAGCGAAGGCAAAAAACCCAACTTCCGTGTTTTCGGAACATGGCGCTTTTTTTGAAGAGATTTAGCTGGAGTGAGACAGTTATTTTCTGGAGTAAAAATCCTGCAGCTTCCTTCTGCAATTATTTTAATACTAAGCTTTTATATTACTCGAAAAGTTTCATTCTTTATCACTAGATAAAGTTGCATAGATTTCTATGCTCTTTTTTTATTTATTAAAGTTTCAACTTTCGTACTCATATACCTTGTCAAACTCTTTAGAATTTGACACATTTTGTTTTGACTTTGAGATGAAAATGTGTGAAATTAAATGACAGCCAGCATTTCTTTCATTATTCTTATCAAAAGTACCATAATTGGTCTTGGATATTAAGGAGATATGGTACCCTAAAAATCATTCAATTGTCGAAAACATTTTTATTGGCTTCTTTGATACCCCGAATCTTTATAAATATGCCTGCAAAATTTCAAAGCTTTACCTGCAATTTTTCATTAAGTAATGTTTGATTCTAAAACAGCAACTACCACGCCTACATTTCAGATTATCTGCTAGAAAAGAGCCTTATAAAAATGAATTAATTATATTTCTAATGCGCATCAATGAGATTGACATTATATATGCTGTAATAAATCATTTTAAGAAAGAATTGTGCAATTCCTGCAAAAATTTTAGTTTTTTTTTTTTTTAAATTTTTTATTGAGAACATTTAGAAACCCCGTGCACCACACAATGTACAACACGGGGGCTTACAACACAAAGGAAAGATTACAACACAAACATACATGCCTTCTCCGGGATTCGAACCCAGTCCCTACGGCACCGCAGTCAGCGTCGCTAACCACTATACCGGATGGGCGGCAAAATTCTAGTTTGTGAATTATTTACTGGGGGGGGGATATCAAATGTATTTGGTCAAGATTTAAAAGTTGTGCGTGCTTTTTATGATATTATTATGAATGAAATTAAAACTTCAAAACGGATTCTCCCAAAGCACAAATACTAAATCTCATTTTGATAACTCAGATAATTAAAAATCTAATTCGCAAGAATAGAAAAACTCTCCCATTCTTATATATTTGTTTTTGGTGATATATATATATCCCATATGTGCGAGATTCAACACTTTTATTATTAAAATATTGTAAGATATTTATTTAAACAAATGCACATATACAGTTCTTAGATTTTGATGTATTTTACCTATAAATTGTTATTTGATTTTGCTTTTATTCGTGTACAATATTTAACATACGAATGCTTTTAAAATCATGGAAATAAAACATATAAAGGCATAAATATCTTTTGAACATGTTGTGCAATAACTCTGAGCATGGAATTAGCTCTGAAGTGTGTGTATTTATTTTTTCATAAATTATGAAGATAAAGTTTTATGAAATATTGATCTTTCATTCGTTTTTTTCTATATATTCATTATGGCAGTATACTGTTTAATTGTTCTACATTTGTGCAATTTTTTACGGTAAGTAGTTTTAAATAAGATGATTAACATTTCATAAAAGTTTCAAACTATTCGATGAATATTATATCATGCTATTCATGGAATGAAAACTTCAAACTCATATTTCTCCATGTTGAATTTTTGTACATATACTGTTATTCAAAACTCTAAGGCCTTTATGATAATTGAAGTATGGGTTTGAAATTTTTTATACAGGTTCTGAAATATATGTTTTTTAAAACTGTGCAGGAATTAGCTCTAGCATGGTTAGTACTTTTTCTAAAAAAATTTCAAAATCAAAACTAATGTTTTTTTGAGAATTTTTGGAAGTTTAACAACAAAAAAATTAATAAAAAATTAAAGAGCCGCAGCAGCAAAAAACCCACGCACAATTTTCTGTAGTATATTATAAAGTATTTGGAAAAAAATTTTGAAAGAAAAGAGACATATTTAAAAAAGCCTTAGGGATTTAAAAAATGCTTAAAAAAGCTAAAAAAAAATTTTTTTAATTTTACAAGCATTTTGTAACAAATTAAAAAAAATTTTTATGGAATCATTATTAAATATTAACCCTTTTATAAAATACAATTAAAACCAAATGTTAAATATTAAAAATAAAACAAAAATTGTGAAGATGGTACCATATCGCCTTAATTATTAATAGTGCTTCTGCCATATAATTCACGTCGAACCAAGAGAGTGGAAAATTTCGGCCACTTTCCTACAAGCTCTCCAATCTTAGATAGTTTCGTTTCAAAAACATTTTAACCACTTGCGCTGTCAAAAGATTCGCGTGTACCAGAACGGTCGTTTCTGTTTCTGTAACAATCGCATCATGACATACATACCACGTCGTGGGCGATTGATTCTGTGACAAAAGCATTACGACGTGGGTGACACGTCTTTCCAGCGCAAGTGGTTAAGAAGCCGAATTGTTAAAGAAGAAATTCCTATTGACTGATATTGCGATTATTATTACATATACAACTACTCCCATTGTATATTTATAAATTACATTAGCCTATGGGATGTTACATAAATATTAGAAAATATATTTAAATAACATTTAGGAAATGTAAAAATAAAATCCAAGTCTAAAGAATTGTGTTAATAAAGAAAACATCCAACCAAGATCCATACCAAGATGTACAAAATAACTCCTCATTGCTTCGATCTATTCAATTCTACAGAAGGGATTCAAAAGGTCTTTGAGGGATGCAAAGATTCTTGAAAGGAAATCAAGGGTATGAAGTAAATATTTTATTTGACCAAGTCTGGGTAGTGAGCGAGTATTTTACTGTCGTGCTACAAAGCAACACAAGGGTGACGTCATTTCAAACCACAGTCAAATGGAGAGATACCCGCTTACCCCTCTCTTAACTTCTACACCACCCCAACGTGAGGAGAATTAGTCCACAATAGATATAACGTGCATCTGTCCCTCTACGCAGTGGTCCTATAGAGGCTCGAACTCATGACACTCCACCCACGAGTCGACCACTGTGCCCACTACGGAAAATTATATTAAAAAAGCTATTGTTTCAGTTAATTCATGGCATTCTATAAAAAATGCATGCATTGGGAGATAAATTTGTTTCGAGTTGAAAGTAATTCTCATTATCATTGCAAAGATACACTGTTTCGAAAATGCTCAGCGGACCGTCCCCAAAAAGCCCTCGTGTAGCTGAACAGTGGGACGTTAATATTCATTCACTCGCTCAAAAATGCTCAAAGTATTGCATAAATAATATTTTTCATCCCCAAAACTTCAGTTTTTTTTCTTTCTATTTCGGATTCAAAAGTTAAAATATGTTAGGGAAATTAAAAATTTCAAAAAGATTAAATTTGCTTTGATTGAAATGTTTCAATTTCTCTGAGTAGAGTGAGAGAATATTAACGTCGCACTGATTAGCAACACGAGAGCTTTTGGCGACGGTCCGCGTCATTTTGAACCATGGTCAAGGGACGCGGACGACACCTGAGCTGGCACCCCTCCCACCTAACTACCACACCAACGGGAGGACGTTTGAGCTCTCGAGTGATTTAACGTGCATCGCGCCCCTACACGGCGGATCTTTAGTGGTACTAGGATCGAACTCATGACACGCTAGCCATGATCCGATGCCTAGACCACTTGGCAACTTCTCTGAGTAGAATATACTCCCGATACATATAAAAAAGTTGTACAACGTGGAGGGAGATTTATATTAACGTGGCGCTTTTAAACAACACGAGGGCTGTTAAAGACGAACCTCATCATTTTGAGCATGGGACAAGTGACGAGGACAACACCTGAGCTGACGCTCCCCTCTCCAATGGATGAGCTCGACAAATCCAACCCCTCTACACGACAGGTCTTTAGTGACATCGGGACTCGAACCCATGACCATAATCACTAGTCAGAGAAGAACACAAGGGAAGGGTGATGAAATCATAAAGAGTATACTGCAAGAAAGGTTCAATGCTATGCAAATGAGCTCTTTCTTAACCCGAAGAATTTCATAACTTTTTTGTAACAATTCCTCTCTCACTGTTGAAAAACATTTGTTAAATGTTTTGATAAAAAAAATGTAATACAAATGAGAATTTTATAGAATAAACATTAGAAAAATAAGACCAAATCAGTACTCAAAGGGATCTAAAATACTAACATTTTCTCAAGTTAAAAACATTTTCAGTATTTTTTAAACAAAAGCATCTATTTGAGTATGTTTTTCAGTTTATGACAAAAGAATTCTTTATTACTTTAATTAATTCCACCAAAGTAAATTCTTGTATTACACTATCCACGATGCGAGAGCTACAAAATACGATTTCTACCGATGTCTTTAAAAATATCGGCTAATTTTAAACATCCTCTCTAGAAAGGATGTGATAACACGGATTTAAAAATACCTTTCAGATTACAGGAATGGAAATTGTTCTAAAGGAAAATAAAGCACTTTTTTCTCGAGGAAAAACGCTTGACATTACAGTTGACATTAACCGACCATGAGTTCAATTAATAATCGGATTGCAGAATTCAAAAATTGTCAACTTAAAAAACAAGCGAGGAATATATTAACGTCGCACTATAAAACCGCACGATAGCTGACCTTTCTAAACTTGCCCTCCATACCAACCTGGGCAAATTTAACGAGCATGCACAGAAACAACGGCAGCAGAAACTCATTACCACTTTGCTAACATTCTATAAGAGAAAACTGAATATCCAGTGGGATACCAATACAATAGTTTCCACTACTTTTAGAGAAAAATCGTATTATCAAGTCACATTTTTTAAGAAATCGATTGCAAGAGGAAAGTTACTTTAAAAAAATGTTCTAACAAATGAACACTTTGTATAAGTTGTCTCTCAACAATTAGTTTTCAGTGACAGCAGTATTTTTGGCTTTTCATGTTGGCCGAAATCCAATTCATCCTTCTTCGAGAAAAGCTGATGATCGCGTTGAGGTGTTTGCATTCAGTTGGGATTAACAAAAAACTCAACTTGTCATTAAGAAAACTTGTTTTTCATTTGGAAGGACACCTTTCATTTCGAACATTTGTGCAATTTCAAATGTTGCCGAGAGAAATAAACATTTGTGCAATTTCAAATGTTGCCGAGAGAAATAAACATTTTGTAAAATGTTAATTGATTTGTTTCGATTAGTGACATGAGAACACCCAAAATAATCTATGCCTCGGAGATTTAACAAAACATAACACACAACCCAAATTGGAGAGCTCCAATAATATTCATAGCAACTGAAATCCGTTCTATTCTCGACAAATCCCGTCTTTTTGTAAATAAACCCATCTTTTGATGCTCAATTTCTTCGACTCATTTTTCCATATTCATTTTACACATGGTTTCTATTCATTTGATTTTAATTTTTTACATATGGATTTTTAAACTTATTACGTAGTACTCTTTTTATTTCTTGTTATCTCGCGCATGCTTGAAAATTCCATTTTTTCAAATTTTACGCAAGTCATTACGTCCTATGGATTCGAATCAATTCAAGGTGACAAAGCTGCACAAAAGAAATTATTTTCTTTTATTAAATATGTTTTTGTATCCACTTGGAAACTACATTCAGTGGCTCTGCTCAAGTGAAATCCTTTGAAACAAATGAATAATTGGAATTGATTGGATATTGACATAGGTGAGCTAACCATTGTTAAGTGACGACCTCGAAAGCAACCCATCCCACTCGACACAAGCCCACTTTTTGTTCAATTTGACATCTCTTTAAAAATTCTTATCCATGGCTCAATTTAAAACCCTTGAATATTACTACAACTGTATGGGCAAGCAAGAAAAATGGTCATTTTCTGTTTCGAAAAATTGATTACGAAATTCTGTTTTATTTACCGTTATTCAATCGCGCATTTATACAATAAGGAAAACCATCAATCTAGGTGGAGCATTTATACAATGATGGCATTGTCTCTCTCTCTCTCTCTCTCTCCACCTAGATGTCCACGGTAGCCAAGTGGTCTAGGTATCGGATCGTGGCTAGCGTGTCATGAGTTGGATCCCAGTACCACTGAAGACCCGCCGTGTAGGGGCGCGATGCACGTTAAATCTGTCGAGAGCTCAAACATCCTCCCGTTGGTGTGGTGTGGTAGTTAGGAGAGAGAGTGCCAACTCAGGTGTTGTCCGCGTCACTTGACCATGGTTCAAAATTACGTGGACCGTCCCCAAAAGCCCTCGTGTAGCTGAACAGTGGGACGTTAATATTCATTCACTCACTCACTCTCCCCCTAGATTGAATGGAATCAAAATTCAAAATAAATTTTATTTCTTAACAGACTAGTAAATAAAGAATGTCGTTCGGCTGGCTTCTTTAACAGTTACGGAGTCACAAAGTAAAATATTAATCAAAATTGTTACTTAAAAAAAATCACAGAAGGTATCAATCAAAAATGGCATTTATTTGGGGTGTTGTACTAAAAAAAAGATTCCCTCCCGGAGTTTCTTGCGTGAGCATTTGGAAAGAAAACCTTTTTGATCACGTTCAATTTCGATTGAAAAAGTGAAATGTTCTTTCAAACTTCTCTTCGGGTTTCAAAAGGAGCAAAAAATTTACCTTATTTACTCGAATGTAAGCCTCCAATGATACTAACCCAAATTCTCAAAATGTTTTTGTTAAAAAGTGTTGCCATCGATTCTAAGTCGTACCTTCCCGCAATTATCTACACGTGTTTGAGAAAAACATTTTAAAAAATGGGGAAATAGATTCATCAATATCCGACACTTAAAAAAATTTCTTAGACATTTTTAATGAGAAATAATAAGTTAATAATTAATTTATTTTATTAATATTAAAAATTTTCAAATACATACTTGAACCTACATTTAGTCTAACCATCAGTATATCATATGTTTCAAAAATGATTCGTCACTCTCATTGTCGCAACTGACTTCGTAATTGGTGCCAGTGTTGTCATTATCCCACACGGTGTCGCCTTCCATGCCCTACAATGCATTTGTTATGCAATATTTTTTAAAAAGAATGTAAAACAATTGTTAAAGACTGTTGAACATTTACAAGCAAAAACAACTATATCATTTTGCTTACGCCATCAAGGTACATTTGTTTCATCCGTGTCAAAATTTCAATGGCCGCTGTTTTGTTTCTGTTTTTTCTACGGAATAAATTGCTTCTCTTTGCACACTTGCATCGTAGTGAACTTATCCTGATGTTATTACCAATATCTTTGATATTTAGTGATTAAAGAAAACGCGTATACAAAAATATTTCCTAAATACAAGTAGGCAACAATGCTTAGGATAGACTGAATACTAGAGATAAGCCGTGGAATGGGATAAGAGTCATCGATTCAAGTAGTGAATGGACGGTTACATTTTTCCTTTTCAAAAGGGTGGAAACTGAATTTCTTTCTTCCAATAAATGTTTTACCTTCGATTCTAAGTCGCACCCGATTTTAATGTTTAAACCAATTTTAATAATGCCCTATAACTAGTTCTTTAGTTAAAAAAGAAAGTTTCCGGAACTTTTATATGACTAGATTGGAGAGATCAAGTTCTTCTATAAATATTTTGGGAGTTTTTGTACGAGCAATATTCTTTTAAAATACCTCTAAAATAAATATTTTACAGACGAAGCATTATTTCACTGCTTTCAAATTAACAGAGTAAAAATAAAACATTAAAATAAGACGAAGCTGACGAATTCTATGGTTAGAACATAAACGGAGAAGTTTATGTACACACGCACCAAGGGACGTCATAATAAGAAAATTTCATTTGGTATCTCTTCATTCACATTTGTTATTAACTATACTCATGTCCAAAATTAAAGTCACAAACATGTTTTTCGTCATAATTTTAAAATGCCTCCGGTAAAAGTTATAGAGTTTGTATTGTATATACATTTTGAAGATCAATCTTCAGTTATGGAAAAGATGCTGTTTAACTTTAGTTTTTGCAGAACTACTGGATAGACCGTTTATATAAACATATGGGAACTTGGCCTCCAGTTACATGAATATTGCATTAAAGCATACAAGTAAATCTGTTTGCAGTGTGAGAATGCCTTCTCATATAATCGTTTTTTTTTAAAAAGTTGCCAACTTTTTTTGAACTGGAGCCCCCTTTTTCTAGTAAATATTTCGATACCACCCCTCTTTTTTAGTGAATATTTCGATACCGCCCCCTTTTCCAGTGAATATTTCGATACCGCCCCCTTTTCCAGTGAATATTTCGATACCGCTTACCCCCCTCCCCCCCCTATAGAGAAATAAGAGTGTATATAATACACGGTGAAAACAAGAATTAAGTTTTAAAAAATATCCTATTACTGAAAGAATGTTTTTTAATTTCATTTTATTTTCTAAAGCCCCAATTTTTTTACTTGCGAATCTGAAAAAACTATTGCCGCAAATATATTTAAATTTGTATTATTATATATTTTAGTAGGTAGGATATTATATTTTTGGAATTGAAACGAGCGCTACTGAATTTCTTCATTTAAAAGAGTGGAATGAAAGTTTTAGAGCTTACCTGTTATAAAGACAAACAGGGGTTTTGATGATAGGAAGTAATTTATAATAAACTATTCTTTCAAAATAAATATAAATTCACAGTTTCAGCCTTTATAGAATCACACGTTAATTCCTGGTTTACATATTTAATTGTGTTTCTTGGATAATATACGTAATGAAATGCAGTGGATGAAACATATTTCCTACTACTCAGAGACAAAGACAACACGTGCACTACAGAAATTAAAATGCAATATACCACTCAATTTAATGTAGGTCTAAATGTATTTTCATTTTTAAGTTTTTCATCCACTTCCCGAACTACCGAAATATGTGAATTTTAATACATGTGATATAGAAGTGATTTATAAATACATAAATCAACATAAGGTAAACAGTATTAAAACTTACTTTTGTTAGTACAATCGGCGTGTTTTTTTAGTCTTTTTTGGTTAATCTGCTCAAGCCACTCCTTGCCATCTCTAAGCTGCCTAATTTTCTCTGGGTCTCTTACTGCCTCCCTGAAAGCCCCAAACGCCCGCAAGGGGGAGTTATCGCCCACGTTGAGAATCTATGGTTTAGATCAGGGGTCGGCCACCTATGGCACGCGGAGCAATTTCCAGTGGCACGCCACCACTCTACAAAATTATAAGATATATACTATACATAAAGCTACATCGTTCTATCTCTCCTTTCATCCCCTTATACATTTTATTATATAAAGGTTATTTTTCACTTTCGATGCTCTGCCATAAAACGATTCTGCTGAATCAGCTTGCTTGTAGTTTGTGTGCTTTATGTAAAAGAAAACATCTTCTGTTTAAATGTGACTTACTATTAGCATTAAATATTCAACACAAATACAAATTATAGAGCAATACTTGCAAAATTAAGAATCATTCATTACGGCTCTGTGAATAAAAAAGTAAGTAGTTTGTCTTTTACCCACCAGAAGTTTGGGCATCGAAGGAAAAAGAAAAAACAAATGTCTTAGATATGAATCAAAATTCTACTTATGCTATCGGAAATATATTAAACAAAAATAGTTATTCTATCAACATATTTAATTTTGGATTGTAAATAAATTCGGTGAAAAAAATGCTGTGGGTTAATTAGGCAAGTGAATCAGACTCAATAACAAAAGTCCTTTTTAACTAAATATTAAGAGCAAATGTAATTTTTTGAGTGTTGTGCCAAAGAAGTCATAATTATTTTATGTTTTACTTTTGGAGTGAATTAAGCTAATAGAAATAGATATTAGGGCTCATTTTTTTTAAATGTTTTCTATTAGTCACGCCGGTATACGAATACTGAGTATGAATTCAGTCGAAAGTTAAATATAGTTTGATGCACGACGTGATTTTTTGGTTACATTTAACTTTGTCGCGTTGTGTTAGTTTTATTGTGAAAATTTGTATATTGTTTGTTTCATTATTGTGACAGTTAATAGTTACATATTGGATCAAATGGCGACTAAAAAAAGAAAGCTTGATGTTCGCGATTTCCAAGATTCTTGGACTAACGAATTTGGATTAATACAACAAAAAGACCACGTTGTATGTGTGCTATGTCGCGAAAGTGTCCTATGTCTTACGTCAAGTATACAAAGACATTTTCAAACTAAACACCAGACCACATTTAAGAATTGTGATGAGAAATGTGAAGTTTTAGAAAGAGCTGCTTCTGGATATAAAAAGGAAATTACATTTTTGTGTCAAACAATTGGAGTCAAGACAGAATGCGACAGAATGTAGTTTCGCCATTGCTCATTGTTTAGCAGCCAAAGGAAAACCTTTTACAGATGGCGAACATATAAAGGACACATTTTTAAAAAGTGCTGAAATATTGTTCAGCGATTTACCTAACTTGCAAACAATATTATCCCGAATTCAAGAAATATCTGCTTCTGCACGAACTGTTGAAAGAAAAATAACATAAATGGCAGAAAATGTAACTGCGAAACAAAATTCAGTTTTACAAGAAACTGTTGCATTTAGCATTGTTCTTGATGAAAGTAAAGACGTGATTGATGTTGCACGCCTTGCAGTAATTGCACGATATTGTGATAAAAATCGAATTTATGAAGAATTATGCAGTATGATTCCTCTGTCTGGTACAACTAAAGGGCAGGATATTCTTTTTTCATTTATAAATCATTTTGAAAGAAAAAATATTAATATAAATAAAATATTTTGTGTAACTACTGATGGCGCTCCTGCAATGTTTGAAAAGGAAAGGGGATTTGTCAAACTTCTTGAAAATCATATTCGACATAAAATATTGAACTTCCATTGCATAATGCATCAGGAAAGCTTAGTTGCCAAAATTTCGTCTTAGCACTTAATTTCTGTAATGAATAGTGTTGTTAAAATAATTAATTTTATAGTGTCTCGATCTTCATTAGTACACAGTCAATTTAAATCTCTTTTAGAAGAAATGGAAAGTGAATATAGGGATCTTCCCTTGTACAGTCATGTCTGTTGGCTTAGTCGTGGTAATGTCTTGAATTAGTTTTTGTCATGCATGGAGCACTTTAAAATTTTTCTTAATGAGAAGGGAGAACATTTTCCCGAATTAGACAAGGAATGGTTATGTAAATTGATGTGTCTGACAGATATAACTAAACATCTCAATAAACTAAACTTAGGATTGCAAGGAAAAAGTCAAAAAGTACTTGAACTCTTTGAATATTGTGGAAGGGCTTTGCTACAAAATTAAATTTATTTTCCCGTGATATCAATAATAGTACCCCTACAAATATTTCCCAAATGTTAAAGCGCTTGCAAATACATCAACCGTAGACAAAGATGAACTTCAAACTTCCGTTGAAGCACTTAAGGAGGAGTTTTCTAAAAGATGCAAAGACTTTCAAGCTTGTATGCCTATATTTTCTTTTCTAATCAAATCTGATTTTATAGACCCATTAATAATCCCATTCGATTTGTCAATTTTTGAGTGGATGGAAACTGATAATTTTGAAATGAAACTTATTGAATTATCATCTTCAGATTTATGGAAAACAAAATTTAAGGAGTTACGAAAAAATTTGGAAGATAACTCTAGCAGTAAATCGACAGCTATTTTAAATTGCTGGATGTCATTACCAGAAAGATTTAATTGTTTGAAAAAAATAGCATGTGTGCCCTTCTTTCCGCTTTGGGTTCCACATATCTATGTGAACAAATTTTTTCTCATATAAAATATATTTTGAGTCCACTAAGAAATTGTTTAACTGCTGAACATTCTGAATCCTGTGTCAAATTGAAAGTAACGAACTATACCCCTGATATTGCGACATAAGTAGAGCTCTGCAGGAACAAGGTTTGCATTAAAATTTTAATTTTTTTTATTTAACTTTGCTGCATGAACACTTATACTTTATGTTGTTTGTTTCTTGTTTCATAAATATTTTTAAGAATGCGTAATATATGTACAATTTTAATTTTTTAATTATATTGAAGAACAGTTATATATTTTTTAAGTTTTCCCTTAAAAATTCTAAAAAGATACATATTTATGTGCACATTAAATATTTGTATTTGAATTGAAGTAATAGTTGTATTTTATGTTTATTTTTATGTCAATAAATATCTTAAAATGATGCATAATTAACATGTAATTAAATTAGTATTTTGACCTTTATTTTTCCTAATTCTGCATGTATTGTCATGGGAATCAAATTGTTTCAAATATTTGCTATTGCTTGGCACGCTGAATCATATTGATAGGTTGGTTTGGCACTGAAAGGTTACCGACCACTGGTTTAGATGATTCCTTGAGATGGAAAGCCGGTTGGTAGGCTTGAAGCTGGCCGATGTTCTTAAGCGGAGGTTGCTCGGGGGTTGCAAGTGGCACGAAAAAAAAGTGTTCTCCTGGTTATTTAATGAATTCCAAACAAGTGGTACTGTCACCAGGAAGATCGTCCAATGTCACTACAGAACATCGACATCTGCACAGGATCACTGCTTGGTATTAAACGCATGACGACAAAGGTGGATAACGGTTCTTCAGCTTGTTTGTGACATTGCTGCTGTACCTGAAAAATAATTACCAAGCAAACAGTCTACAGCCGTCTTGTAGAGACTGGCCTTTACGCTCAGCGTCTTGAGTGGTACGTCCCTATGACTGCATTCAGCAAAAAAGAACGGATATTGTGGAGCTAAAAACAACAGCTGTGATCACCATAAGAATGGGGGAGTTTTCTTTTCAGTGATGACTTGAAATGTACCAGACAAAGTGATTCTTGTCTAGTCTTTTCACCTGGAGAGATGTGGCCGCGGTAGCCGAGTGGTCTAGGCATCGGATCGTGGCTAGCATGGCATGAGTTCGAGCCCAGTACCACTGAACACCCGCCGTGTAGGGGAGCGATGCACGTAAAATCTTTCGAGAGCTCAAACGTCCTCCCATTGGTGTGGTGTGGTAGTTAGGAGAGGGGGTTGCCAGCTCAGGTGTTGTCCACGTCACTTGACCATGGTTCAAAATTACGCGGACTGTCTCCAAAAGCCCTCGTGTAGCTGAACAGTGGGACGTTAATATTCACTCACTCACCTGGAGAGATAGAGGAGTTAGCTTTCATCCTTCCTTCATAACTACTTTATCTCCGATTCAATTGATTTCACTTTTTTTTATATGACTTGTATCTTAATTCACAAATAAAACTTTTTCCGTATTGTTGCTATATTCATTCTTACATTTTTTTATAAATCTGTGCCAAATTTCGTGGCAACACAATAAATAACTCATCAGTTTTCCCAGATTTTATATTTATGAACTTAATTGTAGACATGGTGCATATTTTTGAATTTTCTGCATTCAAGAGATGGTTCTCCTGTTCTGTGAGGTGGCAGCTTAGTGGTCAAGGTAACAGACTCGTGGCTGGCGTGTCATGAGTTGGAGCCTAGTACCGCTGAAGACCCGCTATGTAGAGCTGATCTGATCTGTCACCGGAGACTGGAACTTGATCAAGCTCCTCCACTCCGTATCTGGAATTTGAGAGACTTGGCGATGTGTTCGTGGTTTGGGGTGGTGCTTCGTGGAGAGTGAGAGCCAATCGGAGTGAAGTATGTGGAGACTGTGGCGAGGATTGCTATTGGTAGTGAACTGCTGGTAATGAATGACTGCCCGGTTCGCATGAAAAAATGTTTAAACTATTGAAATAAAAAAGATTTACATGGTATTGAGGAGAGAATTTACTCATCAAGGAAAGCTTCTAAGAGTAGATAAGCTTGTGTTTTAGGATCTTTGATTTCTTTGATTTTATTGATATTTTTTAATAAATTAGGGAATTGTTTTAAGATATTTGTAATTATATTTTGAATAGATCTATGAAACTCTGGATGTCACTTGCGTTACATTCAGGATCGTTAAATAATTTATTTTGGGGATGGCTTTGTCTTTCTTGGTTATTATTGTTACTGTTTTTAGGGGTGGGATGCGTTTTGTTTTCAGTTTTACCAGCTGCGATGTTGGCGAAGGAAAACCCTCTACAACATTTTTGCTGGTAAAGTTTCTATAGTTTCTAGTGCCGATGGGTGCACCTTTCTTGGGTTTGGGAAAACTGGGGCATTTAGTATAACAGGCCGTATGGCCATAAATTTTACAATTGATGCAGTAGGGGCTCTCTTGGCGTTCCTTCGCTATGCAGAGACTGCCGGTGCACCTTAAATATGTCGAGGCTCAAATGTCTTCCCGTTTGTGTGAAAGTTAGGAGAGGGGAGTGCCAGCTCAGGGGTCTTCCTTGTCTATGGTTGAAAATTCTTTCGTGAAAATCCCTCGTGCAGCTGAATCGAGAGACGTTCATGTTCACTCTTACGTACCCAGTTCTGTTGAATACTTTCAAACAATTGGCCTTAGAATTAATTCTTTGAAAAAAATCTCTTCATAGCAACCTGTACAGAAACTCTTAAGTATCGGACTGCTTCAGTCTTTAAGAAGGGCAAAAGCATTTCCTTTGGTCGAGAAAAAAATCTTTTCTTTTTTTGTCGGCTGCTTTAAGGTGTCGCTCTAATACTGCGTTGGATTGTGGGATCAAACTACACGCGTAATTTGTAAGGCTAAGAAAATAAAATTGTTCGTCTTATCTAAAATCAGTGAACGTCGCACTTTGGTGACGGATGTCATCAATACAATTCGACAGCTACGCGAGGGGGTGAATAGTAACGTCGCACCGCTTAGCAACACGAGGAATTTGGATGACGGTCCGCGTCATTTTGAACCATGGTCAAGGGACGACACCTGAGCTGGCACCCCTCTCTCCTAACTATCACACGGGAGGACGTTTGAGCTTTCGATAGATTTTACGTGCATCGCTCCCCAACACGGCGGGTCTTTTAGTGGTACTGGGATCCAGCTCACGCTAGCCATGATCCGATGCCTAGACCACTTGGCTACCGCGGCCACGACAGCAACGCTAGAGTTATTGAAGACGGCCTGTGTAATTTTTGAGCATGGTGGCACCTAAGCTAGTAACTATCTCCAAGCTTCCATGCCATGCTAAAGTGAGGACTTGGTGCTTTAATAAATTTAACGTGTAATTTTTGTGGCACCAGTATTTGAACCCACAACTCCACAGAAATATTGCCAACTGCGTGACCATAACTTGTCAGCCAAAGTTTTTAACTAGAAAATAAATATACATTCTGTAACACGTCCGCGAAATGTTAATTTAAATATTTTCTAACACCATTCGGGTCAAAATTTTCTCAGAGTTTATCTCACTTGTTTCTGAATTTTAGGTTTGAATACCGAATCGTTTCTAGTCGTTTTGTATCATTGATTGTATGCATTTTTTAAGGAATCAAACCCGTTCTCAAAAAATAAATAAAATAATATTATAAAAGAATTTTATTTGCTATCAAAGGGTAATTGAACAACATGTCATAATTAATCCTCTTTTTTTTAAAGAATTATTTTCCGTGAAACTGTTGCTCGGGAATACTATTTGTATTTGTTTTGTTTTACTGCATACGTTATGACATTTATTTCCGTTCTTTTAATTAATGATTTTCTGCTGAATCCAACACATAGAAGGGTAAAAATAATGGATTAGTATCCAATATTATACAACAGAAAATATAGCTTCTAATTTTCTTATCTACTTTTTAATATTTAAAAAAATCTAAATGAAACCAATGTTCTTCTTGTTCTAACAGAAATGGTAAAAATGAGTACAAAAATTTGCCAATCATTAGTAATCCATTAGCTTTTAAGCCATTGCTTTCCGGTTTAAGCAAACTTAGCTTAGACTTCAACATGAAAGTTGCCACAATGTGTACTACTGGAACTATCATTTTATGTTTTAGTTTTTTTGTTTATTATTTTAGAGAGGCCAAGTTATAATTTATTTTGCTCATGTATTCCACTACAAATTTTTGTTCTTATTGTGCTCATGAGCGAAGTTTGACTTTCAAATTAGTGACTGCGCAGAGAGGTAAGGGAAGCTGAATTCGTTTATTCAATATTTTGATATTTCATTTTAAATAAAAAAAGGGTTCCTATTATTTATGAAATAATTTGAAGCCCAGTGTCTGAGTGGTAGCATTTCGGGCTTCCACGCTTCAGATTTGGGGTTCAATTCCCGGGCAGTCGAATCAACCCTTTATCGGATTGATAAATGAGTACCAAGCTTACTTGTAAACCAAACACTATGGGTTTCAATTCAGACTGACCACCTGATCGGAACAACTGCTTATGCACCTCGGTGCAACTGACGCGGTCTTGACACTCTATGAGTTGTCGTGGCACTGAGTTTCGTTTAGTTTTAGTTTATAATAATTTACAAGAAAAAACTATATGTAACTCTATTTTGTTGGTATTCTTTCACGGAATATTTGCTACGAGACTTGTTTAAAAAATCTTAAAAATTTGCATCTTTACAAAAAAACTACAAATTTAACTTGAAAGAAACAATTTTCGTAAAGTGTGTATCTGAATAAGGGGAAAGTTAGCACAAAATTAATATTGTTTTAGACTGAGCGCATAAATTCAGAAATGAAACAATTCCAGTGTAGAGGGAAAGAAATTCTTAAAAGAAATTCAAACCAAGTAGAAAAGAAAGTTTCAATTATTCGCAAAAATTACTGTTTAGCTATGTGCTGATTATTCTTTATATAATCGTATCAACGTAAATACTAAAGGGAAAACTTGACCAAAAGCGGCCGGTTGCTTAATATGAGATAGAACAATTATAATCTTGTATAATAATATATTCCGAGACCAAATTACGTCTCAGTATCATGGAAGTATTTAGAAGGGGAAAAATATTTCATCTTATTACATAAGAAATAATTTATTTTAACAAATTTTAATTTTAAGACGAACGATATCCAAATGCAAAAATTTAATGGGCAAAAAATGGTTTAATTGAAATTGACACTTAATTCATACCACAAAAGTATGCAAATAGAAATTAGAAAAAAAAAGGTTATCTCTCCCAACTCCACTTTCTTGTGATAGCATTTGATTTTCTCATACATACACACACACACATCGCCGCTTTTAATCTTGATTACATTGTTACTGAGAGATGGCATTTTCTGCCTCGTCCGATACCATTCTTACTTTCGAAGGAATCTTTCCTAAATTCTACAAATGCTCAACAAGATCGCTAATATCAGATAATAATGCAATTATCGAATCATTGGAAAGAGATTTCTGCGCATTGTAGAGTAGCCTGCCCTAGGAGTATACCTTGTCTGTCTTTAGTGTTAACTTGCAAGTGATTAGGCGAAGTCAATCTTGAGATATCTGAACCGATTCCATTCATTCCACCAGCTGTTGACTTGCAAATCATCGCCCAAGTTTTTTCATGTTCTTTATTTTCGAGCTCTGCATTCTCCAAACTGTTGGAAATCCGTCTATCCCATGGATGTTAAATTTACTTTCTTCTGAAAACACCGCATTTACAGAAATTTTCTCTTTTGGATTAACTTCGCTTAGGATTGTTTTATTCGCATATCTTTCTATCATGAATACGGCCAATTCTCAGAAATACATCCAAATTGTTTTCTACTTGAACTTTGAAAATTTTCAATTTTCTTGATCCATCTCACAATAAGCAAGTTATTATTCTTCCCTTCTTTCGAATCAGCCTAGAGTTATTGTGATTTGTAGAGGGGGTTGCCAGCCCTCGTGCAGCTACGAAATGCCACGTTAATAATCCATTTTAGCCTTTTCTCTACTTATCCTATGACAGATTTTGGCGACGTTCATTTTTACTGGCGGGAGTTTGTTTTTGTTTTGTATTTATTTGTGAAAAAATAGATTATATATGAAGAAGTAACCAAGTGGGAAATGCTGGCCAAACTTGAAAACGACCTTTTTAAACTTGTTGATCATCTTTATTCAAGTGCTTTCTTAAATATTTTTTAAAGGTTTCGAGTCGCCAAATGGATCATCTCATTTGATTTAAAGTAATCTTTCAATGACAATGAAAATACCACTGAAATTAAGACTAAAATTCCCCAAAATTTTAAAAAAATCCTTGATAATGAAAACAAATGCCCCAAATAAGAATTATTTGCAATTTAAGAAATGACTCATTTCGTTGTTAAGCCATTTACTGAAAGAACTCGATATGAAAGGAGAATTGTTTGACTGCACTCGAAGGATTCCGTAAGAGATTCTTCCAATCAGTAGGAGAAATGGATCGCTTCCAAATGAACTCGATTGAATTGTATCCAATGCTAACATTCAAATAATCAAGAGATTCAAGAGTCAAAACATTTTAACAAAATGCATCCATTTCAATTGTGCAACTTATTTTTCTCCTCTTTTTTACATATATATAGCAGATAATATTTAAAATAATTTAACAGTTGTACAATTCTATGCAGATAATAATTCTTAATACTAATACTTTTTTCAGTTGTTTTTACCTTTAATTTCTCTCGGATTCTTTCCTCTATAATCATTTTTCTTACTAGAATATTCAGTTTTTCATTTTGTAAAGTGAAAACCCAACTTACCTGCAGAGTGTCAGTGATGGGCTCCATTTCATGCACCCCGGTGTCTCCGGACGAGAGGACGCCGCTCTCGCCCATCATTCGGAAAGAATGTGCTTCCTGTACAGTAGCTGGCGGGCAACTCTTTCCTTCTCGTGACGCGCCTTATTGAGAACTCCGCCAATTCTGGCAGCGACCCCAGTCTTCGATCGACGTCGCTATCAACATTTTTTCTCCTCACAAATAGTTCTTTTTCCTCTAAGAATCGACATTAGATTTCGATTTCGGCATGATACCTTTAGACAATTGATATAATTAGACGCCAAAGAAATTTCAAGGGTTATTAACGTTACACTTGGAAGCTACTATTGGAAACTGATATAATTTTGAACGACAATCAAGGGGCGACACTTGAGCTGTCCTCCCTCCATTCAAATCGTGCCAACGTAGGACCTTAAATCTCCTCCTCTACACAGTACTGATACTAGAGTGGGCTCGAATCCTGGTGCCCCCCCCTGTAGAGGGGGATGATCACGTTCAATCTGCCATTGGTGTGGTAGTTTGGAGAGGAGGTGTCGTCCTTGTCACTTGATTGAGAATCAGAATGATGAGGCTATTATAGTCCTCATGTAGTTTCAAAGTTAATAAACACATGGGGCGTCCTTAGTAGGATCAGAACTGGGCAACCTCAGCCGTGACCTCTATTACCTCAAATACTTGAAGATTCATCAGATATCTACAGCTAATTCTACGAACTTTCTATTTTAAAATAGGAATGGATTAATAAAGGTAGTTTTGTTGGTTTACTAGAAAAGTCTCTCTATCAAGTTTTCCCACAGAAAAAAAATAAACCCTTAACCGAATTTTTTTTAGAATTAGGATTATATTTTTTTAGGAATTATATCTCGAAAGACTTGACTTATGTCCTTTAGTGCGGCCGTGGTAGCCAAGTGTATCGGATCATGGCAGGCATGTCATGAGTTCAAGCCCAGTACCACAAAAAACCCGCCATATAGGGGAGCGATGCACGTTAAATCTGTCGAGAGCTCAAATGTCCTCCCGTTGGTGTTGTATGATAGTTTTGAGAGGGGGTGTCAGCTCAGGTGTCGTTCTCATCACTTGACCATGGTTCAAAATTACGAGGTTCGTCGCCAAAAGCCCTCGTGTAGCTGAACAGTGCGACGTTAATATTCCCTCACTCACTCCTTGTAAGAGATTTGAAACTGACTTGAAGTGAATAATGATTATTTTTTCCTGATAATACTCGTTACTTAGAGCTAGGATCCTTCATAAGGTTGAAACTGACACATATTTTTCTTTGAAAGGTATTTATTTTCAAAAGGTCTGTTCAGAACTTGACTCGGGAGGCACCCTCCAAAGCTCGTTTAGACATCTTATTGGATACATGTTTGATCCTCTTGACTCGATTCTTGCAAAAGCTAGACTTGATATTCAGAATCGACTCAACAATAAAACTTGTCAGAGAGTTACTACTAAGGCTCAATAAGCAAGCATCTTTTTTAATCCGATTCATAAAAGACATCCTTGATTAAAATAAAAAAAGATATTCAACTAACTTTTTATCGAAAAAAGTAATTAACATCTGTCACATAGTCTTAGGTCAATAATCCCCTATGTAAAAGAATACAATTACCTGGATTGTTTTCAGACGCGGCTTTTGCCGAGCAAGCATGCAAATGTTGCTCATAATTTGAATGCAAAAATCAATAAAAAACTAAATCTGGAGTAAACCTCCAATTTTGTGATTCTCAATAAACGAGGTAGAATCCCGTGGAAGTGACTAGGAGGATACTTCACTTTCCCAACTTCCAGAAAAGCAAAAAAAATGAATCGAAAATATAGAAAAAAGCTTTCAAGCTGATATGTTCAAGACTAGAAATGAGAATTGAAAAGAATTATTTTTTTTTTCTCTGCTCTGATTCCCCCTTTTAGAGAACTGTTTTTTTAAAAAAATTTTCCAACAAAACCTCCAAAGTATTCAGAGGAATCTAATGCAACAGAACTTACCTAAAGGTACACATTTCATTACTCTACGCCAACTCAAAGTTTTCAAAATTTTCCAATTTTATCAGCATACAGGAAAAGAACATTTCAGAGTAGGAGTTTATCAATCAAACTTCTGAAAGCTTTTATTGACATCTTATTAAAAATTTTATAATTAGCAATAATACACATTATAAAATAGGAAGATGGATGCATAAAATTTAGAATCCTTCTTTACATGAAACTTGAGATACTAAAGAATTTAATATATTTATGAAAAAAAGTATTTTTCTGGCTCATTTATATATAATCCATGCATAAGGCATCATCTTTTTTTGCTTGTAAAACTCCCAGAATGATGGATAAATATGTTTTTATTTTAGTATCTCCCCACATCAAATTATTTTCTGCATAAACTTGTTTAATTGCTTCCATATTTTAAAGGGGGGGGGGAATTAAGGAGCATGTGAAATACATTTAACGCACATTCTAATTTCATTTTTCAAATACTCTGCAATAAGAATTCCAATTCAATTGAATTGATATTTGTATTCAAACTCCTTTGATTTCATCCAATAAAATTTTTTCCAAATATTGCATCGCTGTTGACTGTAACTAATTAATACTTTGCTTCGAAGTAATAATAATTTTAAGCTATGGAGAGAACTCTTGAGCCCACACCACGCTAATATAGGGTTGTAAAGGCTTCGTGGCACAGTAAAGCGTATACGAGTGATTCATAGGGCCATAAAACTCATGTTGATAATCCAAAATGGTATACTTAGTAGCATGTGGGATTTATACTTTCTCACATTTTTAATACCTAACTAAAATGCGAAATTTTACAATTGGCTCATAATTATAAAAATAGCAGTACAAATTAAAGGATAAAATTAAACGAAATTAATCAGATTTTTTTCCATTTGGATGCAGATATCAGTTACGAAGTGAATTTATATCAAAAAATTAAAGTTCAATGGGCTGTAAAAATATTTCAGCTCCTCAACAAGACACCAGCTCCACGGTAGCTATAATCACAAACTCGTGTTATTTAGAAAAAGAAATACGTTGTCTTTTATCGTGAGTTATATACAGCTGAGTGTTCATGAACGCTGGGTTTTTTGTCGGTACCATTATAGGGTATAGAGCAGGGGTGTCAAACTCGCGATCCACAACCAACATTTTTGTTACCAGTATATCGGAACACAATAATCTAGAATAAAGTATCAAAATTTCACCCGAAATAGGAAAAATAGTTGCATAGAAGAGATATCAAGAGCCAGGACGTAAACACATTAAATTTTTCTTGTTTTTTTTATTTAAGTTTATTATAATGTATTACTTGAAATAAACTTACGTTTCTACGAATATTGATTTATTTGTGTTCCAACTGAAGTTAAACCTTATTTGTTTGGCCCAAGTCAGTCTTTGAGTTTGACACCTTTCGTGTAAAGCAGGGGTGGCCAACCCGCGACACACGTGCCCCAGTGGGGCACGGCGGAATTGTAACAGTGGCACGCGAAGACTTATCGACAAATTCGAAAATATAATTAAAAATAAGATTTTTTTACACAATTTTATTAAAATGTGGTTGTCTCAGACAAAAAAAACTCAAAAATTATTTTAAACACAATTAATTATCATGTAAAGTTCTCTCTGCGCTGGCTTTCCGCAGGAAGTGCACTCGCAAGACTTTGGAATTTGAAGGAGCGTGTTTTAAAATATCTGGAAGAAATGCTACACAAGAATGACTATTGGATTAAGGCTTTCTTACCAATATTATGGGACATTTAAATAATTTGAATTTATGCTTACGGGGAAAAGATTGTATATTTTACTTCTACCCTAGTTGGCCATAGATCTTTTGTAAACAAACTTTTGCACCTTTATCTCTACTTTGAAGGGGGGGAAAACAGATCAAGTATTATTAACTATCTACAAAAGTTAATAATGCTCCGAGCTATAATAGATTCATTCAGTGCAGGATTCATTCAGTGCAAGGTTGGATGATTTTCAAGACAATAAAAATTGCTGATCATTTTATAAATTCTTTTTTCAATTTCTCTACAAAACGTTAACTGTTACCCGCCTGAATCCAAATCAGAATTATTAACCTATAGCACCGTACTAGACTTAAAAGCAAATAAGGAATTTATTTCAACTCAAATTATCCAAATTATATATATATATATATATATAGGATGTTAGAAATTTGAACCGACAGGCATTTTTCCAAATTTACACGATTTGGCTGTCAGATATTGTTATAGTTTTGGATCAACATAAGTTTGTGAATAAATGTTTTCTATTTTTCGAACGTAATATACATAAAATCATAATATCGCTCAAAATTAACATATATACCTAAATCTACCTAATTTTTTATTATCTTCAAAAACTAATCCTAATATAGATGACTTGGTAAAAAAAGCTACAAATTCAAAAGACACACTAAGCAAGTACTGATTGTTTAATAATAAATAAGAATTAATTGTTTAAAGTTACTCTTTTTTATTGTATACCTAAAACAGTTTTTATAAAAATTAAATTAAAAGCTTATTTACAGTAGAACCTAAGTATTATTTTTAAATTTTCACTACTTAGACTACTACTTAGAAAAATGTGCTATTTTCGAAAATTTCCATAACCCAATTAGTAAATTTTTTTTTTACCTTTATATATCTTTTTGTTTGTTGGAAGTGGCACGCATAATGATTCAACATCAGATAGTGGCACTAGTACCAACAAGATATCAATCATTGGCATGGCCAAGTAATTTTAGCGCGTTTTTCACATGCTGTATTTTACAATAATGCAACTAATGAACTTTTTACTAACAGAAAGTAGTGTGTGTGTGTGTGTACTGTACCACTCCTCTAAATGTACTTCTATTGAGCTGAAAAGAAATAATGACACAAATCTGTATCAGCACTATAAAAAAGCAAAAAAAAAAACAAAAAAAAATTTTTTTACAGAAGTTATAAAAGCCCGGACAAGGTGACTTAACTCCTTGTCAAGGCATAAAACTCGCTTCTGTGTATTCATTCTTTAAGTTTAACAAGGAAAAGTGTATACAATTAATAATAACTTAAATACTACATTACTTAAAGTTTATTTAGCTTAACTAACAAAGGGTTATGGAATGAAAAGAATGACTCGTAGTAACTGATAGTGTAGTCAGTCAATTTTCCAAAGATTGCATCGCGATAGTGGTGCCAGAATCAGTTGTTGGGTTCAGTTCAGGAAAATTTGTAGGAAAATTCGGGAAAACTGGGAAAATTTAAATATGATTCGACTCATCTAAGGCACAAATGCGACCAAATGCCGAAAACCCGAGGTGAATTGGTTGCTTATTGGCTGAGAAAAAGGTACGACAAAATGTGGAACGAAGACGAAATTTGCGTCCTAATAGCGCTTTTGTTCCACTACGTGAAAAACGCGCTAAAAAGGTTGGCCACCCCTGGTATAGGGGCACAGCAATTCTGACGAGGATCAAAGTTGGTGTGGCGAGAAAGCATGGAGGGGCAGATTTCATCGTCGTTAATTCAAAATCATCCTCATGTTGCGTTCGATGTTAATATAAAATCCCCGATGCTTATATTGAAAATCTATCACCCCTATTCCATAAGAGCATTAAAATTTTAGAGAAGAACGAATGTTAATCACAGTAACGTCTTAAGATGCCTACCTAGAGAGAAAAAAAATGTTTTTGAAATATTGCTAAGAACTTATCTTTAAACTAATTTTTGTTTAATTATAACTGAAAACTTATAAGAATAGCAAATAAAAAGGTTTTCCAATATATTTTATTAACAAAATGGACAATTTTTTGTTAAAATTGACCATTTTAGGTAGGTATTTTTAAATAAAAATAGGCAATTTTTTTTTTTTTTTTGCAACACTGTATGATGAATTCTAATGCATAAAATAAAAAAAAACTCCTATAATTTTATTTAGAAAGCGGTTACCTGTGCACTGAACTATCATCTTTGAATAATTACAATCTATCACAAAATTACGGGTTAAAAAGTTCACAAAATGCAGTTTTTCAAAAAATTTGCATTCATCACAAAGAAAAACAATAATAAAAAAGGCAATGTACTATTTTTTCTTAATCTGTAGTTCAAAACATGCATATTATACCAATAAACAATGATGCAAAATGTTAGGCAATTATCTCAAAAAGCTTTTTGAGATGTCATGTTTACCATGCTATAAAATATGGAAAAATCTGTTTCGAGAAAAACACATTTACAGATTTAAAATCAAAATCTTTTTTAAAATTATAAATCTGAAAAAACCTAAAACCTGTTTATATCAAAAGAACAAACCTTTTTTATAAGCACATATCAGTGTTATGTATTTGTTTTATATTCTTGTTTTTTAACACGCTTTTATAAGCTTTACTTGTATGTAACGGAATCTTTGAACTCGATTTTTAGCCAATTTAAAAAATCAGATTAATTCAAAATTTCGCACGCTTCTCAAAAACCGATGACAATACAATAATTTAATAATATTGTTCCATTTGTCCTAATCAGGATCATCAGGAATATCGATTTCCACATTTGGTGGCTAATTCCATATACCATTTCCAGATTTGGCGACTTAAAGATTACGTACAGCCTTGAAGCTAAAAAGGGTTCATGGTTAATATAGATACAACAAACAATCAAAAGTGTTCTTAATGTGAAAAAGGGGAGGATGCGTCAGGAATTTCTTACCGTAATAAAAACCTGAAAATGTGGAAATAAAAAAAGACTCGAGCATGTGGAAAAAAAAATTTATGCTGTAATTGCTAAAACTCAGACATAAAATTCTCTTTTTGGATCCATGGAATGAAACATGATTTATTGCTTCATCTTACCAAAACAGTTGAGAATTGATTCAGAGGTCACCGGATTAAATAATTTCTCTCAAATTCTTCGATTCAAAACATGTACTTTTATACTAATACTGATGCAAGTTTCAGAGAGAATATTGAGCTATTTTTTGTGATAAATATCATGGACTTTACACCTTCTACCGCATGAAATATTTCAAACTTAGCTCTTCCAGATTTCCTCCAATTGGCTGATTTTTCAAACCAGGCCGTATCGACGCATAGATAGGATGCCAATGGTTCTAAAAAATGACGCATTTAAGATTAATTCATCGATGAATACATGATATTCTAAAAAAACATGCTTTTATTGTAGATCGAACTAAAAATGAAAAATAAATTATAATTTTAAAAAAATAAAAAACGCGTTTTTATGGTTAATTAAAACAAAATGTAAAAAATAAGTCTTAAGAAACCAGCTTTTTTTTCAGAAGTTGCTGATATTTTTATACGTAGTCAATATTTTCTTTTAAAATCATTTAAGAAACGGTGAAATTTATCAAGCATTCGTCCTTTTTAGAAAATGTTGTCTTGAATAGATATTAAACATATCAATAGTAGTCAAAAGTTTTTTTGTTTCAAATGGATATCAAACATATCAATGGAATGCTTTAAATATCAAGACTAAAAGTGTTTTTGTGACAAAAAGCGGTAATTTTTTTCTGAAATTGTCCCAAATTCAAATGTGAGGACACTAAATGTCTTCAGTGGATCACTCGTGGCTCGTAGGCCAAGAGTTGAAAACCCCTAGTGCAATTTAGGGTTTGCAATCCCGTGTCATATTTTCAATCCCGGGATTACATTATCCAAATTCCGGGATCCCAGGATTAGGATTGGACTATTTATTAAAAATACTTACATATTCGAATAGTTGAAATTGCAAAAAAAACTGAAATATTATTAAAAATTGATTTAATATTATTTTAATCAAACAAATAAAAATTAATTCATCATAAATAACAAATAAAAATAGTACCAAATGAAATTTTAAAATAAAGCATTTTTTCATTTCTTGTGTTTCTGTAAATAAGCTTATAAAAACACAACTCGTTCAGCGTTTCATCGTTGAAATGGCTTCTTATTTTTGTTACAAATTGTCCTGCCGAAGAAAATGCTTGTTCGGATTTTATACCAGTAGGTGTTATAGTCATTATATAAATAGGAGTATGTTCTTTTCAGGTAGTCACCCCCGTCTCTCTCCATTTTCAAAAAAGAGACTTTTCTTTTTGAATTTTTGATGAAAGTGTCTCAAATGTAATAGACTTCATTGGTGTATATACCTCTTTGATAACTTTATTTAGTTCTTCTGCTACACTTAATGGGGTTTTGTATGAATATCAATTGATCCCGTTATTGAATCAGAATGTGAATCCATTTCCAGTGTTACCTCATTTGAAATTGAAGATCCAGTTGCATGAGCTGTAAGTAATGCAATGGGATTTGAAGTGTCTTCTAAGCAAGTCCTCTATTAATGAACGGCATTTCATTAAAGAAGGAACTGTGATCAAATCTCTCCTTGCTTATATTATTGTGTAAGCATTGCCTGTGCGACGTTCTCCCATACTAGAAATGAGAGCTGTGCACATATTCTTTTTACCTATAGCACTTAGAAATGCACAATATTTCTATGTACATATTTCATAAGCAAAATATAAATTTTTGAGGAAATAAATTCTTAGAAAATTTGGATGAGAAAACATTTTTTAAATAGAATTCAAGCAAAAATTAAATTCCGGGATTAGTCATTTTAATCTCGGTATTTTGGGATTGGAACAAACACCGGGATCCAGGGGCCTATAACGCTACTAGATATCTTCCAAAAATTCAAATTGCATCTGTCCAAGTTAGCTGACACCGGACATCCTGAGGGTGGGAGAAATGTCCCTTTTCTGACCCCACTTGTCATGTGGAGAAAGTTACAGAAGAAAATAAGAGAAAACATATCAAATTTCACTGTTTGACATACAAAAGAAGTAAATAAGATACATTGAATGTAATACCAGATTCACAATACTTTGAAAAAAATTTTCAAAATATAATTCAGACAAAAATTAATTCCCGGGATTAGTTATTTTAATCCCGGGGTGCAAACCCTAATGCAATTGATCATCTATAACTACACATAAAAGTATTTCATACCAAACGATTTCAAACTAAGTAGATCAGGATTTCAAGTGGAATAGTTCAAAATAAAAAAGAAACATAATGTTTAAGTTCTTGATTTTTAATATGAATTCTCTGACGAAATCATGATCCTCACGGTCACTTGTCATGCTATTCGAAATCGTTTGAAGGGATATAAATTTTTATTATTTGATCGACATTGTTATTTATTTAATCTAACATCTCTTTTTATCAGTTCACTCATTTAAATCAAAAATGTAACGTTGTTGCATTTTTTTAAGTAATGTAGGTATTACCTACGTTGTTAAAACCAACGATAAACAAACAAATAATCTAAACATTTTGTTTTGCATCGGGGCTCTTTGATCATGTCACCAAAACATAACCACCACTACTTGCAAGAAATAGTTGCTATGCCTCGTTGAAGAAGAGACCGTTACCGCAACCAATTTTTTTTCCAGCATTTCCCTACTCTTTTTTTCTTTAAAATTAAAAACTCAAATGGAGAGTAATTTATTCGAGAAAATTAAAACTAACTCTCCCCCATCCTTGTGTTGTTATAATTTAAACCAGAGGTTCTCAAACTTTTCTGACTCATAGACCCCTTGCCATGTTTTACGACTTTGGGTAGACCCCTGCTTACCTAATGTTAAATTTTTGCACAATGATCAACTTAAATGTTTTTTTGACAGCTGGTACAAAGCTATTTACTTTAATATATCAAAATTTTTAACTGCAGTAAAGTACAGTGTTTAAAACTTAGGAAAAACATGCTAATTAATTTTAAATTTAACAATAGATAAAATAATTGAGCAACAAACAAACTGAATCTGGCTCTTCAATAACAAATTTTCAACATTTGGCATCAACCTTGTCGAGTTTAACCTTAAATTTCTTCGGTTAATAGTGTCCAGTTTTCTTTTGTCTACCATAGTCAAAACACTCTCAAATCTATATTTAAAATCTGAATAGAGGGCATTTAAATGAAGGTAAGTTCAAAAAACATAATCCTGTCAGAATATCTGTGACAAAATGGGAAACTGGGAAAATTTACGACGTCCAATAAATATTATACTTATTTAGCTTAATTCTAACAAGAAAAGCTGTGAAATGATGGTCCTTGATTTTAATTAAATATGTGCTGTCACCTTGTAATTGTGCAAATTAACCTTATTAAATTTAGTACATAAATCTGTCAAATAAATAAAATCTAGTTTCCCTTTGATTACATTTTCTTTAAAAATTAAAGTCACAGTATGTTTTAATGTCATCCTTTACCGTAGACCCCCATTTACACCTCATGGACCCCTAAATTATTTTTCACTGACGCAGACCCCTTGCAAGTCGTCATAGACCCCTGGGGGTCTATATAGACCACTTTCGGAACCACTGATTTAAACATTGGGGGAAATATCTCGTGGCTCCATCTATATTTTAAAATATGAATGTACAAAGTAATGCAATACATAGAAAGAGGTGAAACGTTTTTGTGTGTCTAATATAGGTTTTGTAATTTGTATTAAGTTAAAAGTTATTATTCTTCATAAGAAGTTAAACAAAATTACAATCCTGATTTTTTATCGCTCTTTTTGCTGTTGTATTCCTTCAATGCAAAATACAATAATTATTTGAATATATTGTGTAAAAACTTAAAGCATTCAGAAGCGGTAAAGTATATTTATTTCTATATATAATTGAAAATTATTTTTTTCAAACCTTTCTTATGTATTAATGTAGTTCAGTTCAGTTCTATACTTTGAATCACGAGCTTCAAAATACTACTCCGAAGAAAAAAATTCAAAATGTTTTATAACAGAGCATTGGTTTGAATTTAAAGAGATTTATTGACTAGGCGGATTTTTTGACGTATCACCAATTCATTTGTCTATTTTAAAGCTTTTGGAATGGTTCCAAAGGCATCATTGTCTTATCATTTTTCTTATCGGGAAGTAAAATAGATATGTGGAGGCGATCTTGTGATAGTTACCCTTCAAGACTAAGTCATCATAGGCTACTTTCACTCATATGTTCTTTGCATTGCCGCCTTAGATCTTCCTTGGCCATCAAGACCTTTTACCAACAGAACATGTTTAGTTCTCTAAATTCGTATACATACGGAAGTTAACAAATAACGACTAAAAAATATGTTCGTAGTATATAAACTCATGAACCAAAAAACTAGCACACAAAGGAGTCGTCAAAATGAAACGAAATTTTATACGTAATGACTACTTTGATGTAAGTAAATGATTAGAAAATCAAAGAAAAGGGATAATTTATTTCACGGAAAAAGGCAAAAAAACAGAGGATTTAATAACCTGTTGAACCCCCCTCTGGTGCGAATGCACGATGTGATACGTTCGGATTTTGAGGCATACAAGTTTTGCATGATGCCTTGAGACATTTCCTTCCATATTTGCTGTAACCTTGCCTCTAGTTCGTTCAAATTTGTAGGATGCCCAAGTCGCCGTCCCAAATGATCCCAGATATGCTCGATTGAAGACAAATCTTAGGATCGGGCAGGTCAAGTAAGAGTAGTAACAGTGCGGAGACAATCTTGTGACACCCTTGCCGTGTGATGTCGAGCATTGTCTTGTTCAAAAATGGCTCCTGGAAGCCGTTGCATGAGTGGCAACACATGTGGTTGCCGCATGTCATTGTGCAACTGATCAATACTAGGGGTGACCGTGTATTGTAGGCAATGTCACCCCATACCCTCACACCAGCCGTGGGAGCGGTGCATCACTGTAAAGCAAAGGCAGGATTAAGGCGTTCACCACGGGGTCTCCACACACCAGCACGATTGTCCTCACTGCTGAGATTGAATCTGGATTCGTCACTAAAGGCCACCTGGTTCCATTTAGCTACAGTCCAGTTTCCAAGCGCGGCACCACTCCAAACGGAGGCGTCGATGGGTGGGCGTCAAAGGGCAGTACACGTAATGGGCGCCACAGTCCCAAATGTTCTTCAGCCAGGTGCCTTCTTGAAGACTGGTCTGTCGAGGGCGTCCAGAGCCTTGTCTTCGTGTAAATGATATCTCTCGGATCCACTGGTCCCAACACCTCCTCACAGCACAATCGGAGTGACCTAATTGACGAGCTACTCGACAAACTGACCACCCAGCTTCTATTATGCCGATGGTTCTCCCCCTCTCAAACTTCGACAGCTGCTCATATTGTCTTCGAAAACGGCGTAATGGCATGTCTACCTCAGCCCTTCCTTTGTAGGAGATACAGCTCACTCAATCAAGCTTTGGTTACCTGTTTTATACTCCACGGAGAACGAGGTTAAACGCCCTCTACCGGATATACGTAATGCGCAATCACGCTGCATTTCTGATCATTTGCATATCTCCACGACATGTACATTCATGCTAATTTTCATTACAATCCCGCAATTATTTTATGGTGCGCTAATTTTTTGTCCATGAGTGTACATCATTTAATCTCTTAGAGGTATCGTAGAGATACAAGAGGAGTTCTGCCGGTTATTAATTGTAACATTTACTGTGCAAGTACGAACATTCCACGGCCTTAAATTTGCCCCCTTTTGGTTATCAATATACGTGTTTCATGTATATTTTTATTTTTTATTTAAAAAAAAGTGCATTAAACCCATTCCTTAGCATCTTTTCCTTCCAAAAGCGTACATCTTTTTAATACTCGTATAAATAGCCAAATTTATCAAATTTTGTTGTTTTGTTACTAATGCCACCCAATCAACAGAGTGTTTGAAACTCATCATAGTAAGAAGGATAGATTACGTCTGTCATTTTGATAGCACCATGCAGGAAACAGTACGTTTTGGCCCCGTTAAAATTTATTTGTAAGTAGCCTCAAAAAGTAATCTTCCTTTTAAAATCCTACCAAATTACTTAACCAAAAAAAAAGTACTAATACGTTAATTTAAACTCTTTAGTTTCAAACTTTAAAAAAATGTCTGCTTAGAAAAAGAAAATTTATTGATTAACAAAATAAATTTTTACGCTGCGTTTAGCGAGGTGTGCACCAAATATGGATTGTGTTATTAGGATTAATTCTTAGAGGATCCTTTCTAAGAATCCCTAATTGGAATGAAAAGTATTTTAATCCCTGAGGATACATGACATGCCAGGAATCTTCCAGAGCGTAAGGAATCCTGTCAGATGATTTCTGGTCGTAATTTCGAATACATGCAGCAACCTTTAAATTAATTATTTTCTGTCCTATTAATGCGCTGATCTTTCTGTTCCTTTTCTCTGCTTCTTTGTACCATAGCTAGCAACAATGATATTTACAACCCTTCATTCCTTTAAGATTCCTAGTCATCTTTGTAACCCCTACACACCCTTCCCTTCAAATCTGCCAGCGAATCACCCTGTATATATACATATACTAGTACTAACGATAAAACAAATATAATAATTGATCTTAAAAGGATTATTAATTATTGTTTAGATCTTGATTATCCTTTCATAATTTTTTTATTTATTGTTTCAACTTATCGATTTTTATTTTTTCTCCAAACTTTCACAAGATGGTGTTAGAAGCAAAAAAAAAAAATTTAATATAATTTAATTTGTCTTTGCTTTTTTGTTTTGAGATTTTGTTTAGTCTTTTCCTTCCAAAACAATTTTTTCTTTGATTATTCGGTTTTCAAGTATTCTTAGATATAATTTTTATTTGATTTATTCATTTTTTTAAATTTTCCTCGTCTGTTTTTTAGTTCTGCTTTACCTCTAAGTCGTGACTCTTAAGTTGTGAAAAAGTTTTTGCGCTGTTGCCTTCTTAAAAAGAATACATTATTCAAATATTCAATTTTTTCTGGCTTAGAAAAGTAAATTTGATTTTTTCCTTGGTACTTTCTACTTGATATTTGGCATTGGTAACTTAGTTTCGATATTTTTAGTATTCTTCTTCTTGTGTTGTGATTATCTTTAATTTGAATGGAAGAGCTCATTCTTAGTCTTTTCCTTGAGTGTGTCAAACACAGGAGAAAATTGGGAAAACAATGTTTAACCCTGCAATATTTTAGTTCTTAAGGCTAAGAGTTTGCTATTGCTCTACTGAGGCTATCTTATTTTTGTCCTATTATATTTCCCTTCATTGCTCCGCCATTTTAGATTGATGACAATTCAGTTTATGAATATTGATTCTATCTATCTACACCATATACCTCTCTATGTATATGAAACGATTTCACTCAAATGAAGCATGTTGTTGAGACATCTGTATCTGATAACATTAATGGATTGCGAATTGGATCAGACACCATTCGGAGAAGACATTGTTTTTAATTTAATTCCACATTTAAGTTGCAAATACAAAGCAAAAAGCAACAAAATCGCAACCGGACATTAGACAATGGACAAAAACATTCTTTTTTCTCGTTCTGGATATCACAGCTTTCATATCTCTCACAACAGGAAGCTTTAATAACCGTATGATTTTCATTAGTTAATACAATTATTGGTCAGAATCTGTGGCTGTTTTAATATTGCGTCATCTTCCTATGAAATGCGTTAACATGGTAGCTTTTAAGGTAGTAAAATGACTAGAAGTATATGTTCAGTGTACGTGTATGAGAATATAAAGCTCCCTCTAGCGCTCCTAGTGATTCAGTGCATTCTTAGACTCGAACAAGAGAGGAGTCCGAGTCGAGTCGTTCCGAGAAAATACGAGTGTCCACTGCTATTGAGAGCTTTTATTTCAACGTTTGTGTCAGATACTGAGCTACCCCCCAGTATATTTACCTTTAAGTGGGTAGTTATCACGAGATGTTTGGGAGAATTCATGACCACCGAAATCAAATAGAATCTCTCAAATTTAAATAGAGAATTTTGAATTATACATACATATATATATATACTAGCTAACCCGGCCACGCTCTACTGTTGCTTTGTTTTAATTCGTGGATTTAATATTATTCTAAAATATTCAATGCAGTCAATTTCGGATAGTTGAAATTAATCATAAAACAACATAATTTTTTTCATTATGCATTTTATTCATCTCCTATTTAATTATAGTATTATGTATGAATTACTTACAAAGTTGTTAAATAGCAACATAAAAATTTAATTTTATAAATGAGGTAAATAACGTTGATTTTTAACAATTTTTAATATTATTTTTTTTTATTTTGTTGTTGTTACTAATGCCACCTGTCTGACGTAGTCAGATCGAGTCCCATGAAATTCATCATGGCATCGGGCTATATTGTACGCCTGTCGTTAGCCGTAGCTTTGAGCACCATGCAGGTGACAGTACGATTTAGCTCGGTTCCACCCCAATTTTGAGGGAGAACTCCCTGGAAGTGGTCAGGGGCCTCCCACCTCTCTTCTCCTTCCACCAACCTCACGAGAGGACTTGCGGCTCGACGGCTATTTAGAGTACACCCATGCCGCGAAGGCACTATACATTTACAAACATCCATGCCTTCTCCGGGATTCGAATCCAGGCCCTACGGCACAGCAGCCAGCGTCGCTAACCCCTATACCGGATGGGCGACTTTATAAAGCATAATAATGAATAATTTTAATAAACTACTCTAATCAGTGCACTTTTACTTACTCAAATAGATTCGATGGTTTCCCCACACGTGAGCATATAACATATAGTTGCCCATTCGAGAAACATGGATTCCAAGCATCAAATGGACATTGTTTGGTTTTGAGATTTATTTATGGTCATCGTGAAAACCTTTGAATGGTATTGGAGATTTTGAGGGCATCAGTGTAATACGTGGCAACAGGACGATTTCTCCTTTAAACTTTACACAGTGAAAATATTTACTTCAAGAAGTTTTCCAGTAATTCTTTTGATTACCAAACGTGTACCATTGCCTTATCTAGGTGGATTTAAGTTACGCAGTGGAATAACAAGTGATTCAGTCTTCAACCGCGAATATTGTATAGTGGCACTCCTGAAAAATCCAGAGAATTCAAATACTATATGGAAAATTTAGGCTTTCATTTTCATCAACAATAGTGTCGATTCATTTTAAAGGTAGTAGATCACACCTGGCAACAACTCTCTATCTGGAAGTTTATTTCATCAACATCAACATGTTTTCTGTCTAAGTCAGGATTACAGAGTCCATCATTATCTATGTAATTATTTAGTATATACGGGAAGATACTCTTAATCAGTTCCTTTTTTTATCTAAACAACAGTGCAGAAATTGTCTGGCAATTTGATACATTATGTGTTGGAGAATGCAGTTCTATTTCATCGTTTCTAATATCCAGTTCCTAGTTAGAAAATATTTGCGCCGATTCATCATCTTGCAGTTGTACTCGAATGTTTATGGTCTCAATCGAAATGTCTCGAAGTTTAGCCATAAAAACCATTATTTTAAACATGCGTTAATCTCGTGAGCAAAAATAAAGTGAAGAATGATGGGCAATGCTGTCGGAAATCACCAGACAGTAGTAGGATAGCACACCCGAATATTTTTTCGCTGCCGTGTAAATCTTGTAAGTTCCATGTAATGTGCTTTGAGGGAATGTTTGTGGATCATGGTACATTTATATATATATATATATATATATATCCCTGATTATGCAAGAATTCCTTTGAAATACCGTTGCCATTCCGCTTCTTTTTTTAATATTACAAACTGCACGTCTGACTTACTATAAATGTCTAATGGCAGCTTGAATGCTGAATGTTCAGTTTGTCCACCATTTAACGAAGTGGCAACAATACCTGATAATGAAATTGTTAGTGAATTTTTCTGTTGAGATCGTATTTTCGCAAAGCTGTGCCTGAAAGCTCAGTAGATATAAGGAATGAAAATCCGAACTCGAGAATCGAACGCAAAGCCTTTCGACATCATTCCAGCAATATCCAACATAGTTACAGGAGTTCATGAAATTTGAATTCAGATTCTCGTTCCCCACCCCCAGCAGCCGTTGCCCATTTTCGGCGTCCCTACTCCTACAAGTGGAGTCCTTAAAAGGGAAAGGGTCGTCCGGTCTTATCCAGCAAAGTTACCGGAATTTCTAAAATAAATTCTAGAGACTTGTTTCCCACCCAGAAAAACACCAGGAAAACTCTTTTCAATCCCCAAGAATTTTAAGGAAAGCCTCTACTACGGTTCGTGTAAGATACCGTCGTCTAGAATTATTTGGCATAGTTGCAGAATTTCTCGAATTAAATTGAATATTCGTATCGGCAATCTTGAAATACGCCAGGAACTCATATTTTGCGTCTCTTCGTCTGCAGGTTAGGCCAGTACCACTGTCCACGTACATTATGGTTATCCGGCAAAGTTACCGGAACAGCTAAAATCTAATTTCAGATTTTCATAACCCACTCCAAAATGCACACGTTACGGACTTCCGATGTCCCAACGCGTGCAAGTTCAGCCGCTAGAGGGAACGAAAATCCGACCGCGGGACTCGAATTTGAGGCCATTTCACCTAATTCCGGCAAAGTTACGGGAGTTTCAAAAATATCAGATTATCGTTCCCGTCCCTAGATGCAACCAGAGTACTTTTGGCATCCCTGAACCTGCAAGTACAGCCCTTGGAAGAGAACATTAGAGTCATCCGACATTATCCGGCAAAGTTACGGGAATTTCTAAATTCTGATTCCAGATTCTCATTCCCCATCCCGAAATACACCAGAAACGCACTATTGCCGCTCCAAGACTTTTAGGATAAGCTTCTTCTACGGTCCATGTAATAGATAGTCGTTCCGAATTATCCGGCAAAGTTACGGCAATTTCTGGGATCTGATATCAGATTCCGATTGCCTAATACGCCAGAGACCAAATTTTCGCGCTCCAAAACTTTTAAGGTAATCCCCTGGCCATGGTGTCTCTAATTTACAGTCGTCCGACATTATCCGGCAAAGTTACGGTATTATTAGGAACTTATTCGAGATTCAGAATCCACGCCCCGAAATACGCCAGGCATTTACTTTTCGTGCACCTTGGTTTACAAAATCCGCTTCCGCAGAAATACGCGCATTGCGACATTTTTCGAATCTTGCCGTTTCCCGGATTCTTCACATTTTCAGTAATAAGAAAATAATGACCTTATTAATTGAGATAAAAACTATCCTATGTCTTAAGTTGGAGGAAATGGCACACAATATGCAAAATTACGTTAAGATCGGTTGAGTACTTTCGGAGTTCATCGTGGACAAACACTGCGACTCGTAATTTATATATATATATATATATTATAATTTATGTATATAAACATCTGGGAATACGTTTTATGCTGGTATAAATTTTGGATGTTATTTCATTAAAACTATTGTGAATGTTTGCTATAGATACTAAGTTCTATAATTTCTAGAAACTTAATAAAAAATCCTATACAAATAGGAATAATTTTAAATTTAAAAATATCGAGACTAGAACTAGGCTTAGTTAGATAACTTGGTCTATGCTCAGTGGTACATTCTAATAGTTTAGGTAGCATCGATAGCAAGTAACCATTAACTCTGTTATGTTGCTATTTTAGTAGACTATATAGTTAGTTTATAATTTTTTGCAATTAGTATTCTCCTGCTTGTTAGTATTTATCACATCTAGTTTATTTAGCAGATCACATAATAATATATAGATGAGGAATACTGTAGAGTGTAGAAGAGTTGGTCACAAATAATATATATGGGATAAATAAAAATATTTTTTAGAACTGATTCATCATTTACAAATGATTAAAAATAACAGAAGAAAATTATTTTCGACTTTTAAGCTTTTTACTGACGTTTTTACATCAGGCATCATTACAATCTTTTTTGTTGCCACATTAAAAAAACTAAATTTATAAAAACAAAGATAATATATAAATATGCCTACAACATTACTCCTTCCCCAGTAATATACACTAGTGTCCAAAAGTTAAGCATAAATCGTAAAATGCGAAAAACACGGAGTAAATATTCGTAAAATTATTCCAAATTTCTTGCGGATATTAATTGGGTGAAGAAGAAACATTAGGTTTATGCAAAACTTTTCAGTCGACTACGTCCTGCGCGAAACACCGGCGCATGTCGGAACGCAGAGAAACCGATTCACGCAGCATAGACCGTTCAGACAAGTTTCGTGCAACTGCTGTGTGAAGGAACGTTGTTAACCACCAAACAAGGTGAATGATGGCACAAAGACGCCAATTGCACATGTTTACGAAAGGAACAGTCGTTGGAATGCTGGAATCCTCACGATCACAAACCGAAGTGTCTCGAATTTTGAATGGGGACCAGTCTGTGATCTCAAGACTGTGGCAGAGGTTTCAAAGAACGGGAGATGTTACCCGACAACCGGTATCAGATCGACAAAGAGTCACAACCCCTCGTCAAGACCGATATCTGGTAAAAAGTGAGCGACGTCAGAGGGGCAGTACTGCCAGAGCACTGGGTTCGGCGCTCACAGTCACCACAGGAATACGAATTTCGAGACAAACTGTTTACAAGAGACTCAATCATGCTGGCCTGAAGACCAGCAGTTTGCATTCCCCTTATGTTTGCACATAAACGCGCTCGTTTGAACTGGAGTTTGAAATATCAACATTGGAGTGTGGGAGAGTGGGCCAATGTGATGTTCAGTGACGAGTGCCGGTTTATTTTGAGTAGTGATTCTCGGCGGGTAGCGATATGGAGAGAACGTGGAACACGTTTTGAACCAAGAAACATAACGGAAAGACATCATTTTCCATCAAGGGGAGTAATGGTATGGGCAGGCATAATGATGGACGGCCGCACAGACCTCCATTTCTTTGACACGTGGTCTGTGACTGTTCAAAGATACAGAGACGAAGTTCTTGAGCCTTATGTTCGCTTGTTTCGAGGTGCTGTCGGTCTTGACTTCATATTCATGGATGGCAATGCGTCATGTCACCGAGCGCTGCTGATTGATGACTTCCTTGAAACGGAAAACATCCAGCGCATGTCGTGGCCTGCGAACTCCTCTGATTTAAATCCTATCGAGTATGTATGGGATATGCTCAGGAGACAAATTGCAGCCCTTTCGCACCCACCAAGCTCCGTTACAGAACTGAAGAGAGTTCTCCAAGGAGCTTGGAACCATTTGAGCCCACAACTCATTCATCATCTCATAGCAAGTATGGTAAATTGCTGTGCAGCGGGCCTGGCTGTCAGAGAGAGGTGACCACACGCCTTATTAAACTGCAGCGTCAGTATTTTATTTAATATTTTCTTTCATTTGTTCTTTAAAATGCGAATCCTTGCTATGCTCAGTTTTCTTTCAATTTGCTACTTTGGATAATAAAATTACTTATCATTTTTTTGATTTGCTTCCTTATTTTATAACCATTTTACACTCGCATATCAAGTTTCCCTCCATTCTGATTTACAGTTCCTTCTTTATTCACATAATTATCAATTATGCTTAACTTTTGGACACCAGTGTAGTTACTATACAATATGTAATAAAAGTAGTAAAATTTACATGCAATACATAAAAATAAGAGTGAAAATACAACAAATGAGAATCATATAAAATAATATGTAACTACGCTGAAAACGTTATGTGTATAGATAGAGCGTGTAGTTGTTGTTATAGACATGTTTTTCCCGCAAATTGGTGGCTGTTTTTCAATTTTTGTTTCCACAATCAGTCTTTTGTTGGGCAAAGAGTTGATGCACACGTTCTGATTGTTTAAGATGATCAGGATTATCACCACAAACATATCAGTTTGTGACGGGTGCTTACGCGTTTCACTAACCTTCTCTCATAAACTTTTAAATTGTAATTATTTTAACCAATCCCCGCTGAGAGCTGAAAGTGTGACTTATGCAAATAAGATAGTTTCGGGTTTAGCGAGTTCGAAAGAGATATAAAAGGGAGAAATGAAATGAAGAGATGAGGATGATTCCGTGTTTTGATAGAGGAGTAAACTACGTGATTGCTTAAGAAAGTTTTCTAGGAGTTTAGTTTAACTAAGTGAAGTTTGTTAGCGGAAGGAAGATTATTGAAAAAGATTCATTAATTCGGTTCGGACGTAATTGAAGATATCCTGGATTGAAGCCACTTCATAAGTTCTACAAATATTCAAGTTTCCTTCTGAAGGAGATATCAGGTCTGTGATTTTTATAGATTAGATTTAAATGCGTAGTTTGATTGTATGTGCTATTCCCTCGTGGTACCAGTTAGTATTCCGTCGTTCATAATTGAACTCTGATCTCACTCCATGATAATTTGTTGTTCTTAAAGTTTGATTATTAATTGTGTATTTCTATCATAAGGAAATAATAAATAACTGATTGATTATTTGTGTAGTCATTAATTATGAATCTGACATATCCAAATGTAGTTAATGTGCAAAGGGAAATTAATAACCCTAGGGGTAGTGAGAGACTACGACACTGGCGCCTAAACGAAATACCGGAATTAAGGTATCCGACTACGTTCGGAGACCTATTTTTTTATTTTTCTAAAATTCACTAAAAATTTTACATTTTTAATTTCATTTTTTGCACTATGATAAAAAATACAGTTTTAAATAATATACATACATTAAAATTTACAAAAATTTAAAATTTTAAGGAAATTTTAATTAATTTTTAAAATTTTTTCAAAGGCTCTATTTTTAAAAATAATTTATATTTTACAAAAAAAATTGCTGCAGCACATTTTTCAAACACATTTCTAGAGGTTGTACTACAAGTTTTAAATTATTTTCTTTTAATCAAAAGTTATAGCTAATCGAAGCTACAACCTATGAATTTCATTCAAATTTTCGATACTTTTGCAAGGAAATCCAACTATAAAATCACTAAAAATTGTTCAATTTCTTAGCTGCTAGTCCAACCTCTAGATAATACTATTAATAACATTTGTGTAAAATTTCATGCAAGTATCTTTATTGGCTCTTTAGATATCACATTTGAAATATCAAGAAATTTACAAAAAAACAGTTTTGAGAAAAATGCATTTAAACTTTATAAATGTAATTTCAAAACAAAATATCACAAGTATATTACTAAAACTCTAATGATTTATATTTAACACCTCCACTCCTTGGTATTTTATTAAATTTTAACTTTCTTTGGGCCCTATATTTTTTTTCTGGCTGATTTTTAAAAAGGCAAAGAATGTTGTTTCGAGTCACTGTGCGAATGATGGCAAGAAAGCTGTCATCACGCAGTGTATAATAATTTGCATTTATGCCAAAAGCTTTCAAACAAACAAATAAAAGCTTTGTTAAAAATAATGACAGCAATATGGGTACCCAAAGAAAATGTTTTCAGCTCAATAAAGGTTTCTTTCAGAACTATTTGCCAAAAAAACGCGTTAAATGATTTGTTTACATTTGTGTCACACCGTGGAGGCAATTTTATAATAACTGCTTATCAAACAACTTTGTATACACAGGTTTAACAATATTTAAAAGTTTCATGGAAAGGCTTACACCTTTATTTATATATATTTTTTCCAGTGGCTATTCTTCATTGATACTCACACCAGCTCTCAGCTCCAGTTGGGCATGGTGCATACATGGGTATCTCTCTGATGGAGCCACCGAGAAAAAATGCCGCACTTAGCAGAGCTTTGACGTGATTGGTGTTACTGCCATAATAGTTTTGAATTTTATTAATCATAACACTGGAAAGTTTTTCTTTCCCACCGAGGTTTTTCTGGCTTTTTCTAAGTTTTCTTTGCCGAATACTCACTCTTTCTTAGAAGTATATTAGGCACTCATTTTATGACACTGTTGACATCAAATAGATCTTTAACTAAAATGTATCCTTGGGAATCACCATCACACACCATAGAAATCAACATTGTTTTAAGATCTCGTGGTATAAAATCACACAAAGATTTTGTACGCACTAACAGATTCCATGATTGAAGTAAATACCAGATGAATGCAGGAACACGCATGTTCGACTAGACATTTAGAATTCTACAAAACTTAGACATAATTTCCTAATCTGGAAGTTTCCCAGTGGCGATGAATAAAGTTTCTATAGAAACTTTTAGGGAAGAATGTCCATGTATCTGTCGTCAACGGATATTCCACATTCTCCAATTGACGTGTTGGAACATTTTGTAATGCTTTTTACTACCAACACGGCAGCATTCATGACATCTTTAGCCGTTGATGTAGCAGCAGCCAAGATATTTCTTTCACAAAGTCTATATGCTCTTTTTGCCATACAGGGCATATTCAGCTTAGCACGTAACTTTTTCGCAGACAAATGTCATCTTCCAATAACTCACATTCCACAAATAAGTTGCAAATTAATTGAAGTTTAGTTTTTAAGCTTTTTAGTAGCTGAAAAATTGACAATAAAAGTACATTTGGAGCATTTTAAAGTCACATTAGAAGTCAGTCCAAACAAGTAATATTCATGCAGGTACAGATTCTTCTCAAAACAATTGAAGAAACACAAATTGAGAAAAACATACTTCCCAAAATATTTAAATAAAATATTCCATAACCTCTTAATGTTCCATTAAAACATTCTTTGCACTGTGAAAAATTCTTCAGTGAATCCAGTTTTTGTTCATTACAAGTTTGAATATTTGCTACTTCCAATGTTTTTGTTACCAATCTACTGTTATCAGTTCACTGTTGCATTTTCAAGAAGTTATTTTTATAGTTTTATGAACCATTATAACTTGAATATTTAAAAAAAGAATGTCTAGAAACCATCAACGATCAAAAATTGTACAATTAAATTGAAAAAAGTTAAGTTTTTAAAAGAAATTTAGGATCAAAATTCGTAAGGCCCAAATCAAAACAAAAACATGTGAGGTCAGAAGAAACAAATGTTGCCAATCGCAAGAGTCGAATTAAAAGATCGAAATTGTTGCCCATCAATTAAATAATTAAAAAAATTTTCAGAAATAGTTTTTAAAATTATAATGGGTTGAAACTGCAAAAATTATCGGTAAAAAGCATGTTAAACAGACAACTTCCGGTTTCGATTTCACCACTTCCGGTTTCGAATGACAGCTGTAAAAATATTTTAAACACCTGTAACTTTTTTTCTAACTATCGCACAGACAAAACAAAGACAGATTTAGAAAGCTAATTGCTTGAACTTTAAAATGGTAAAATAAAAAGAAAATGTGATTTTTGACCGAAAATGGCATTTTCAACGTAGTCGGATACCTCAAGAGCAGGTGCAGGATTTAGAGTTTTGCCGGAGTTATTTTTTTCGGGTAAAGAAAATGTGTCTGAGTTTATCAATAATATCGATGACAATATAGCTTACTATGAAACACCGGCGGAATTATTTTTAGGTCGAAATTTAATCACCCCTTTTCAGAATTTAGTTATGGTAACTGATGGATCAGATTTAGTTTGTGGGAACATAGAAAGGTTGTTTGAGGAGGCTAGAGTTCATACAAAGCGCCAGCAAGAGAAGTGGGCGAAATATTATAATAAAAAGAGGCGTGAAAATGTGAAAGTTGGTGATCTAGTATTAGTTCAAACTCACCCGTTAAGTTCAAAATGTAAAAAAATAGTAGGTAAATTTATGCCAAAGTTTGAAGGCCCATATAAAGTTCTGAGTGTAAAAAATAATAATAATTTAGTAATATTAAAATTTGGTAAAAGAATAACGGTTAATATGGACCAGGTGAGAATTTACCATCAAAGAGAAGACAGTGTTGCCGAGTCGGAAAGTAACACTAGTAGTGATCATGGTGCAGTGATATCAGTCAGGTCAGATGATGCGCAGTCGTCATTGGTGCAATCGGAGAATGATGGGGGTTGTCGTAAAGGATCGAAATCAGGAAATGTAAATGGTAGTAGAGATATAGTTGGGAATAGACGCGATGGAGTGGAGGTGAGAAAAAAACGTGGACGGACGGAATCTGCTGTTTCTTCGGGGGGTGGCGCGTATAATTTCAGGAAAAGGAGACCTTTATACACTGAGAGAGAGAAAAGAGGAAGGCCAGAATCTTGAAATGAAAACGTACAAAAGAAGAGACCAGAGGCCCAGGTAGATCGCGAGAAAAGAAAGATTTCCTCGTCAATGTCCTCTCGTCCCTCCAGAAAGCGGTATAGAAAGGTGGAAGAAAATAGTACTGAAAGAGCAGTTCCAGGACCATCCCACAGATTCAAGTACAACAGACCTCATCAGGAAAGGAGCTGTCCATACAACCTTCGGAGCCGACGTCGAGTGGACAACAGCCAAGTTCCAAATCTGACAACCCAAAAGAACGCCTCAGCAGGAGCATATCAACTTCAACGGACTCAATGGAAGAGGAGACCCAGAAGGTGGGAGCGCAGAGAGGACAACCCTAGGACAAGGTCATCCAGCACAGAGGCCATGGTTGTGGAGACAAAGCCTATGCAGATTGGATCTAAAGACTAGTCAGGTTGTATAATTCTAATTTGTTTATTTTTCCTCTGACAGACAGTTCGGAGTATTTTCTATGTGGGCTAGCTATTTTTTTTTGTAAAACTAACGTACAAAAGTGTCACTGAGTTGTGTGCATTTTCATATCGGTTGAAAAGACTTTTGTATTTAATTTTTTTCCAAATTGTGGAAAAACATTTGTTGAATTGCAATTGTTTTGCTACACATTAAAGACGAGGCTTTATATGTGAGATTACTTGTATTGTTTGTTGTAATATATTCTATGTAAAAAAATGTATATATTTTGTGTGTAATTATTAGGATGTATAAGTAGTGTCTGGTTTCTGGGCGCGGCGTAATTAGGAATACTAACAAAAAACATTAACAGCGCAGCGCGAATGATTGGGAATTTTTGAAAATGAAACCAGATAAAAGGTATTTGGTTATAAAACTATATATATATATAATATAATGTATGCCATATTTTATGTCAATAAGGAAATTGTATAAAAGTTCTGTGCATTTAATGTCATGTTTTAGAAAAATTGACAAGGTTTCCTTTCAGGGCAGCAGTCCCTGAACATAGTGATGCGATGAAAACTTTGATGTCGTAAGAAGAGATGAATGTAAAATTTTATGTATATTAGCACTTAAGTAAAGTGCATGATCAGGGTTTTTTCCTTGAAAGGTTTTCCCCTGATCTTCGCCCGAATGGGATGCACTGTAGGGATGATAAATATGTACAAGAGCAATAAATTGGAGTGGAGTACCCCTTTTGAGTAGTCATTTCTGTGTGTTAGTTTAATTAAAGTTTCTAACTTAGAGAGTTAAAACTTTCTACAAGTTAAGAATTTTCAGGCGTTATAAAGTTCGTGAGTTAACTTTTTACAAGTTCAGGCATTCTAGAGTAGTTAAAATTTTGTGCAGGTTCAGTGTTTTTCAGATGTTAGGTAAATTAAGCGAATTCTTGCAGGTCGTTTAGACCTTCAATAAGTCACGCTTTTTTTCTCGGAGGGGGGTTGTGACGGGTGCTTACGCGTTTCACTAACCTTCTCTCATAAACTTTTAAATTGTAATTATTTTAACCAATCCCCGCTGAGAGCTGAAAGTGTGACTTATGCAAATAAGATAGTTTCGGGTTTAGCGAGTTCAAAAGAGATATAAAAGGGAGAAATGAAATGAAGAGATGAGGATGATTCCGTGTTTTGATAGAGGAGTAAACTACGTGATTGCTTAAGAAAGTTTTCTAGGAGTTTAGTTTAACTAAGTGAAGTTTGTTAGCGGAAGGAAGATTATTGAAAAAGATTCATTAATTCGGTTCGGACGTAATTGAAGATATCCTGGATTGAAGCCACTTCATAAGTTCTACAAATATTCAAGTTTCCTTCTGAAGGAGATATCAGGTCTGTGATTTTTATAGATTAGATTTAAATGCGTAGTTTGATTGTATGTGCTATTCCCTCGTGGTATCAGTTAGTATTCCGTCGTTCATAATTGAACTCTGATCTCACTCCATGATAATTTGTTGTTCTTAAAGTTTGATTATTAATTGTGTATTTCTATCATAAGGAAATAATAAATAACTGATTGATTATTTGCGTAGTCATTAATTATGAATCCGACATATCCAAATGTAGTTAATGTGCAAAGGGAAATTAATAACCCTAGGGGTAGTGAGAGACTACGACAATTTAACAACAAATATGCGGGTTTTAATCTATCTACAGATATATTGATGTCCTTGCCTTTAATTGTCTCAGTAAAATATTTGTCGTATCTTTTTTCCAATGGGAACGGTCCATCGTAAGGAAGTTGGAGTGGGTTTTTCACTCTGTCGACAAGTTTGAACACATGTATACTGTTATTCAAGTCCTTATGGACAAAGTGTTTTGGAGATGGTGGTCGGTGAGTTTTCAGTCGTTGTAACTGATCGATTTGTTTCTGTATTTCTTCCGCAAACATATCTGTAAAGATTTTTTTTGGTTTCTCAAAAAATTCTGCTGATAATAGAATAGTTTGTCCGTAAACCATTTGTGCAATGGTATAATTTGTGCCACTACGTAGAGCCAATCGTTATCCTAACATTACCATGGTTAGGTCTGTGTCCATTTAACTGGGTTATGTGCTCTGATGGCTGCTTTTAAGGTGTGATGGATTCGTTCAACTTTTCCATTACATCTTCTTCTCTAATGGGGCTGTGCATTGGTATTTAACCTTTGCAGACCTAGTACATTTCCCAGGAGCTGGTATCACTTATTAGTGTGGCACCCTAAAGGCTATACCAATTAGCGCAAGTAATTTTTACGCCCAGTTTCCTCCCCAGAGAGAGGCACTTGAGCTCTGGCGATGGAAAACCGTACTTGGGATTTTAATTTTGCCGAGAGCACCCAAGACAAATATGCACTCAAGAGGTTTTTACATGCCGTATAATCCTACGCTGTCGATTTTCTGTCTCATGAAAACTTGAGCCGAGGTCGAATCCGCAACCTTGGGTGCAAAACGCCACCCCACTGGCCTTTTCCATTATATTGTAGTCTTTCAATGCACACCTATGCTTTTAGATCAGATCGAAATATTGATTAGTTAGCATACGGAATCCTGTGATTATAAAATTCTCGAGCTTCTGCCGTGATATTTGATAAAGGCCTCTATCCAACATGTGAAGCAGTCAATGCAAGTAAGGCAATTGATTTTCATATAGGAAATGGACCTATGATGTCAATAGGGATGACACTGAATCGATCATCTACTTCTTAGAAGGTGGCAATTTGTGTATGTGTATGTCTATTAATTTTGTTCTTTTGACAATGGATACAAGCTTTTGCACATTGATTGAAATCTTTTCGAGTGTTTAGCCAAAAAAATCTGGAAGCTATTTGTTTAACAGTACAATTCACACCAGGGGGAGTCAAGTTGTGAATTTTTTGAAACATGTGTATTCCAAGAGGCTGAGATATAAATGGACGAATGTTTGCAGATGACACCAAATTAATTTACCAGAGTCAAGGGGATATTGTTTGAAATTTAAGGAATGCGCATTTTAATAAGTTCTTCATTATCAACTTGTGCATCAGCAATTTTGTCATAATCTATTTCAGAGGTAGATTCAATCTTGGATAATGAATCTGCAACTATATTTTCTTCTCCACTAATGTGACAAATGTTTGTTAAAAAGTGTGATATGTATTGTAAACTAGCTGAAATGCCCGTTCTCGCACGGGTTGAGTTTTAAATATATAAATTCACCTGTTATAGCAATTATAATATTTTTAGGGAGGTTATAACCCGGTATGAAGTAGTATAACCAAAAATTAAAAATATTTTTAACGAATGTTCACATAATAAATAATTTTTAGAAAATTGTAATTTGTCCTCAAAGTAAATAATAATTTAACAAAAACAAATATTCTCAATGTAAGAGAGAAAATTAGCATGCTAAAGAGTAAACAAATATGAAGAATGCAAATATAAATATAAATTATAACAGAAAAGTGATAGCAGTAGTAAGTTTCTGCTATGGGAACTTGGGTGAAATAACCTGCAATAACCGAAAGAAAAATTTAATGATGATAAACTGATTCATTAAATGATATCATAAATAACAAATATTAGGAAGCCTTCAACTAGAAAAAAAATTAAATTAGTATTATAAGAGGTATGGGTGCAATACTATCTAACATCTCTGTAATATATATATAGGTATTAGAAGTAATTCAATACTAAACAAATTTAATTAGTATGAACTAAAAACAAAATCTACCTAAAACAGGTCCCCGTTGAAATAGTCCAGAGCCAGCAACAGTACTGAATGAAACAAATAACAAACCATGTTGCTAAAAAATTATTTATTGAAACAATACTTTTTTGCAATATTTCTATTAAAAATTATAATTTGATTGCAAAGAGCAAAATAATGAGTACATACAATGATAAATAACTATAGTTATAATTGAAATATATATACCATATATGGACAGTATAACATAAAATATGCATATGATCTCCAAGAAATTATATGAGGAACAGATTATCAGAAGCAACATTACACCATGATGACATGAGACGTAAAATTACTTCAGCACTGAATTTTTTGCAAGATTTTCAGAAGCAAAGTTATGTCACGACGAAAAATCTGGTCAACATTAAATTCAAAGAAATCCAAATTATGAGAATATTGTTTCAAGGTGCACCTCATCACAGTTTCAGCAAATAGGTTTTTTAAAAAAAAACTTTTCTGATTTTTTTTCATTTAAAACAAAGAGGAGTTCTTATCAGTCATAAGGACCATAGGTAAAAGACAATGGCACGCAAAAAAAAAAAGCATTTTGGTTTCTCATAAATAGGAAGCATTATCTTCACAATATTACCAACATGTTAATAGCAATTAATTTGAATTTAATGTCATTTTCTTTCTGTTATACTTTGTAATGTTGTGTTAATCAAATGTTCGTGAACGCTGGTTCGAGTTTTGCCAATTACGATGCTACTATTGGACTGTATATTGTTTATTTACGAGACGGTGCTATACGCACTCTGTTCCAAGATGGAAGCTACAACAACAACTCGTGCGGAGGGTTACATCAAAACATTGGCGGAGGTGCTCAGTCGGTGGATGGCATGCGCGACAAAAAAATAGTTACACACAATTACGCGGACTGAACATCCTCCCCCGTTGAATTACATTCAATCAATATACAAAATTACATAAATCAAATAACATATAAAACATAATAAACAAATGATACTTTACATAAATCAAGAAAAAAAACATTAAGTTCACAAGTTACATATTAATTGTCCAAGGGCAGAATACACACTTTCCCAATGCTGCATTTAATATTGCCCTTATTAGTTTTTATTTCTACAACGCGAATCTTCCCATCCGTACCAGGAAATAGCTTTATAATGCGACCTAAGCTCCATTTATTTACTGGAAGGTTATCATCCTTTATTAGGACCATTGTATTTAATTTCACGTTATCTTTGTGAAATTGTCATTTGCTTCGTTGCTGTAAATTGTTAAATAGTCACGAGACCATTTTATCCAAATATGTTGAACTATTTTTGTTAATTTTGCCACCAAAAAAGTGTGTTTTCTGACTTGTCTAACAAATTTGGTTCAGAAATGGAAGTGATGGGTCTTTCAATCAAAAAATGTCCTAGAGTTAGCACCTCCAAGTTGTCAAAATCTTCTGATAAAGGTGTTATTGGTCTGAAATTTAGAATTCCTTCAATTTGTGTTATTATAGTTAAGAATTCTTCCAAAGTCATTTTTAGATTTCCTACAGCTCTTTTTAAATAAAATTTGAACGATTTCACTGCTGCCTCCCAAAGCCCCCCAAAATTTGGAGCTCTAGGTGGCATGAAATTCCAAGAAATCCCTTCGGAAGAGAGATAAGAAGAAAAGCTTTTTATCAGGAAATTTTACGAGATTATGTAATCTTTTTAATTCTCGATTAGCCCCAACAAAGTTTTTGGCATTATCTGATGATATATATATATATATATATAGTAACACATTTCCCGCATCTAGCCACAAAACGCTTCAATGTAGCAAGGAAGGCGTCTGTGGTCAAATCCGAGACAATTTCAAGATGGACGGCCTTTGAGGCTAAGCAAACGAAAATGGCTACATATATCTTTTGGTAAGTGCCCTTTCTCTGGTGTTTATACCTTATGAAAAAGGGTCCATAATAATCAATTCCGGTGTGCAAGAAAGGATAACTAGGATTTCCTCTCTCGAGGTAAGGAAACCATAAGTTGGTTTGCTACAATAGGTTTATTTTTAAAACAAACTACGCATTCATGCACAATTTTCCTGGCTATTGATCTGCCACGAAGTGGCCAAAATTTTTGTCTTGTGCAATATAGCAAAGATTGAGGACCTAAATGAAAATTTCTAATGTGTATATTTATCATAATTAATTTGGTGAGAAGATGATCCGCAGGGAGTATAGCTAGTTGCTTTTGACTATAAGTTAAATCCGAATTCTTCAAACGTCCTCCTACCCTTAAAATTTGATTGCCATCTACAAATGGATTTAAAGAGAAAAGTTTACCTTTTTTGAAATACAACCACCTTTAGCTAGAGCATCAATTTCTTCTTTAAAAGCAGAGGTTTGCAGATTTTTAATAAGCCGTAGTTCTGCTTCATTCACTTCACTAATTGTAATTGACCAGAACTTTTTACACTAGGATTTCTACAGTTCTTAATAAACATGAAAATATAACTCAAAATATGCAACAATTTAGTATAATTATTAGAACATTTTAAAATATCATCTATAAGAGAGAATTTACAAGAAGTTAATAGCACATCTGCAGGTGGTTTAAGTTCCTTTAAGTAGTCTTTGTCCGAAATTATCATTTCAAAGTCAATTGGGTTTACATTCGTTCTTCCTTTAAAAAATCTGGACCATACCACCAAAGTTGTTTAGAAGAGCTGTCCGAAACATTCAGTCCACGTGATATTAGATTGGCAGGGTTATCATTAGATGACACATGATTCCATTGACAGTTCTTGGTTAGTCTCTGAATTATTTTGATTCTATTGCCAATGAAAGTCTTAAGCTAGTCAGGGGATCGTTGAATCCAAGCTAATACAGTGTTAGAGTCCATCCAAAACTTTATTTGCTGGATAGGCAGCGTCAGGTAATGTAGAACCTTTTCCAGGAGCTGTGCCAACAACACACAAGCACACAATTCCAAACGAGGGATAGTGATTAGTTTCACCGGTGCAACACGGGATTTGGTACATAAGAGTCTTGAACATACATCTTCTTCTGAGATCGATTGAACATACAGTACTGCACCATATGCCGCTGTTGATGCATTGGCAAATCCATGGTGGATAATTCTACCATTTCTTAGTACGAGACGAGGGATATGGATGTTTTGAATAACTGGCAGGGTAGACACGAAGTCGTTCCATTCTTTATAAAAGTAACCTTAAATATAGTATATTGAAATTATAATATTAATTGAAATCAAAAAGGTACTTTAAATAGATAAATTAAGATTTGATTTTGATGAAACTATCATAAGCAGCTCAGAACAAAAAAAAAAGCATGACAAAAAATATTATACGTAAATAGAAATTCTAACTTAAAATCACAATATTGACAATCTGTTAATCTTAATTAGTTAATCTCAGTTTACATTGAGTGTCATTTTCTAAAGTTACATTTTCTACTTTTTTGTTACAATGGAAAAACATGGAATCTGCCAATAAAGGAAAAGGGTACTATGTATTGGCGTCACCGCAGCAAAATTTGCACCACAATATCAAAATAACGCCGCCCATCCGGTATAGTGGTCAGTGAAGCTGACTGCGGTGCCGCAGGGACTGGGTTCGAATCCCGGTGAAGGCATGGATGTTTGTGTTGTTATCCTTTCTTCTGTCTGTGCTGTTTACCCCCGTGTTATACGTTCGGTGGTGAACGGGGTTTATAAATGTTAAAAAAAATATATATATCAAAATAAAAGATTCTTATGTGTCTTATAAGGGAAAAAAATCAAATTTTGGTGAAAAAAGTACCACTTTGGCTGCAGTGACTCTAATACGAAAGTATCAGGAAAAGTAGTAACCTTTTTCAATGGAAGAAAATGTAGGTTCTTAGATTTTATTGCACCAATGCCAATGTTCAAAATAACTCGCCAAGTTGGCAACACTGATTTCACATGTGTCGTACCCATTCTTCACAAGGGTTAAATTTTTAAAAAAATCTAGCTTTTTTTTTGTAAACATGATATATTTTAAAGAGGATTGAGCCATTACAGGGCAGTGTATCTAAAAGTTAGAAGCTATTTTTTTTTTATGAGTGTTCATATTGAAATTTTGCTTAACAGTTAAGAATGATTTCATATGAAGCACGTAATGTAAGAGAGAAAATTAACATGCTAAAAAGGTAAATAGGAATGAAAATATAAATACAAATTATAACGGAAAAGTGATAATAGTAGTATAATTTCAGCTATGGGAACTATGAGTAAAATAAAATGAAATATATAAATCAGAAGAAAAAATTAATTATGATAAACCATTTCACTAAAATTCTATCATAAATAAAATATTAGGAAGCCTTCAATTGGAAAAAAATTAAATTAGTACAAACTAAAATTTTAAAAAATATCTAAAATAGGCCTATATTATAATAAACTATTAAGTTAAATTCACTGTTGCATTAAATTACATGAGGAATGGATGTAATACTGTCCAACATCTATATTAGATTTAATATAAAATTTAGATGTAATACAATAGAGAAAAAATTAAATGAGCAAGAACCAAAATAAAAAAAACCCATCTAAAACAGATTAAAAAGTGCTACATAAAAAAAAAACAATTATGAACCTAATGAGAGAAATACTAAACCTTGATGATAAAAAATTAATTTTTAAACAATACTTTTTTGCAATATTTCGATTAAAAATATTTGTTATTCAGTCATAAAGAACAAACGAATGAGAAAATACAATAATAAATAATTAGTGATCATTGAAATATATCATATATGGACAGCATATGTATAAATTATATGATCTTCATAAAACTAAATAAGGAACATATCAGAAGCAAAATTAAACTTTGATGTCATGAGAAGTAAAATCGCATCAACATTGAATTTTAAAGAAATCCAAAGAGAAATATGAGAAAATCGTATCAAGCTGCATCTTTTTTCCACAAACACTTTTGGATCACAAATAGTATAAATAAATTTATATATTTGAAGATTGTCAGAAGCAAAATTAAGCCATGATATGCCATGTGACAAAAAATCTGATCAACATTAATCAGCATCTGAAGCGTTTTCCTGTAATGATGAAAATATGGTATTGCTGGTGAAGGAAAAAAAGCAATAATCTTTTTTTCCAACCAAAAGAAAATGTCATAGAAATGTATACATATGTAACAAATATATACAATGCATATGTATAAAATCTTCAAAAATCTATATGGAGAACCGATTGTCAGAAGGAAAATTAAACCATAATGCAACACAACAAAAAATTGCATTAACTCAGAATTTTGAAGTGCAAAAGAAAATTACTTTGTTATGCATTCAATCACATTAATAGTTCCCATGAAGATCTTCTCGATGAATAAAGTTAACATCTTTCCATGAGATCAAAAAATGAGTACTTATCGGTTATAAAAACTATGAGGAGAAAAAATAAAATAAGCAGCATGCAGAACATATGCCAAAATCTATTTAATAACATGTTGGAAAATATGTCAGAAAATCTCATACGTAAATAAAAATTCATATTAGCCTTCGTGTTCTTACGTATTAGCATCACTACAACCAAACTGGCACTAAGCAAATCCCAACAAAATGTGACTGATTTTTTTTATATAAAAACATGTAAGAATCTTTGTTGTTTTAATATCAAGCGATTAGGATTGCACCAAATTGACTGTGATGATGCTTATATGTAAGTATCATAAATTCTAACTTAAATCATGATATCGGCAATCTGATAATCTCAATTAGTTTGAATGGAGTGCCATTTTCTATGGTACTTACATATTATCGCAACCTATTTGCAACATTACATGAAATGAAGCATATGGTTGCCCATTTGGCGAGTTATTAATTAAGTTGGCAATTCTTGCAATAATACGTAAGCTCCAAAAAATGTTATTGCTTTTTACCTTTATCGGCAAATTCCATGTTTCATCAATGTAGCAAAATAGTACCAGAATATAGTTACAAAAAGAAAAGGTACTGACGTATTATTGCAACAATTGCCAACTTGCATATGTGAGACTTTAAAATAGAAAATATTGCATAATTTAAATTAAAAGGTTATTGAAAACAAAAGAAAATTAAGCCTTAATTTTGCCAGAAAACCTAAAATATAAAAAATTTAAACATGAATAAAATAAACGTAAATATATATGAAGTAACCTAGTAAACATCAATTCAAATCAAAAAGCAACCTTAAATAGATAAGCAAAGGTCTGATTTAGATGAAACTACCATAAACACCACAGAAAAAAGGAACATGTCAGAAAATCTTATACGTAAATAAAAATCTGTATTCTTGTATATTAACATCACCGTAGTCAAAATTTGGACCACGCAAATCGTGTTATTTCCCACCAAAATCTTATAATTCTTTCTTTTTCAAAAAAGAAAATATTTGTTGTTTTGATATCCAGGAGGGATTTGCATGTCACTAATTTGGCTGTGATGAAAATCAGGATAGTGACAATCTCAATTAGTTTGAAGTGAGTGTCCTTTTTCTTTTTGTTATAGGCTACATTTTTGTACTATTTTACTACATGGAATTACGAAGAAGGCAACCTTTTTCAGACTGAATTGTAATGCTATTAGGATAGAAATAGGCAAGTTATACCGCTAAAGTGTACTAATATTTAGATGATGATTTAGTTAATAGATTTTCTTACTTTAGGGCCGACTTCCTTCTGTTGTCATGATATGAACATGAAATGAATTGTAACCCAAGCACAACCGTGATTGATAATACCACCAACATTCAGGTTAGAAAGAATAAGGAAAAGCAAACGTGTAAACCCAATGTTCTTGCAACTATTTTGTACCAAAATATGAACAAATGATTTTCCATTATTGCCTCTAAGAATAACATAAAATTCTAAGAATAACAACATGGAGAAGCAAAAATTTTTTAGATACAGCAAAAAGGTTTGTAAAGTGGAATCAAGCTTTTTTTATGCTGATGGTACAACTAAGATTAACCAGGAGCATAAAATGAACTAGAACACTTTATGGAAAGTAAATATCTTTAAAAGTGGTTCACAACAATAAAAATAGTAGCTTTAGGCCTTGCAAGATGGGTAGTTGTTCCATTACGCAAACATGCATTATTACAAACCACAAAAGTTTATAAGAAATAATTATAAACAAACATTATGCACAGTTTCACAAATTTAATACGGTGGATAAACTTAAATATCACCCACTAACATTGGCGGTTACAATCTATCTGAAGTTCATATCATGACACAGGTTTTCGGCGCTAAAGTTAAGCTTAGAACAAATGAAATCGCCTGAATTATCATTACACTTAAACGGTACATTTAGTCTGAAAAAGTTGTAAAAAAAACATTATTTTTTTAAATTAGCGAAAAAGATATAATACGTTGTGAATCAAATACAAAAAATCTACTGTTATCAAATTAGTGTTGCCATTCGGAAAAATGAAATTTAAAAAAAAAACATATTTTGACAACGATTTTTGCAAAAACAAACGTAATTCCTCCCCAAAGAGTTAAAAAACGAATAAATACAACCATGAATAAATATATTTACAATAAAATGTGCTGGGGCTGCAAATGGTAAAAATAAAAAATTGCAACCCCATTGGGGGGAAAAAGAATCCGTGTACAGTAGTTCTTCCCAACATTGTTATCTTCCGGACCGGTCAACGTTTGATAATTTTACGGCAGCCGACTGAGGATGGGACGTTGATTATTTATATTTTAAATCGTTTTGATTTTATTATTTAATTGTATTTAAACATGCCTTCAGAATAAAATTCAGTTGCACCAAAAAATAAATATAAAATGATTTTAAGTAAAATATAAAATGATTTCCATGGAAAGTCGCACAAACACGAGAAAAATACACTCCAGTAAATAAAATGGAAATAATTTAATGCTCTTTGAGTGGCCCGATACACTTTGATTCACGGACTAGGGGATGGGGACCACTGTTTCATGGTACTGGCGCCTTCTTTAACAGGTTAAAGAAGGCGTCAACTAAAAACCTGTTAAAGAAGCATACATCACATCATAGCTATTCAGCAACCAATATTCGCTGAGTTCCATCTTAGTAGTCATTTTATATATCAGGTATTAACTTCTAGTAAATAACTTCAGTTAATTTTTTTTCTTTTGCAGCATCAACTCGAATTTTGGATAACTAGTCGTCGAATAGTTGTTTCTTGTCTCTAGACCATGGGTCGACAACCTTTTAGCTGTTGCGTGTCAAACGAATCTACCAATATAATTCATCGAACCACACACTACAGCAGTTAGTTGAGTAGTGCAAAGTGCCACTGAGAATTGTACCGTGTGCCACACGTGACATAGGTTGCCTACCCTGCTATAGATCATGACTCCTTCTCCAACACTATAGCTTGCTCCTTCATTTTCAGGTAGAACAGGAAAAAACTTATTTTTTGTTGGAACGAGTTAAAGTAAAATTGGGTATTTTGACATTTCCGAACAAACAGCAATTCTACAACTAACAAATTCTGAGCCTGAGACACGCGTTTGAAGTTTCGTGTCTTGCCACGCGATATTCGAAATAAATCAGAGATGTATTTCATACTTTGCACGTTTCTCATTAGGCATTCTATAGAATGCCTAGGCAATGTGTGAAATAGGAATCATTTCATACATTGCCGGCTAGATTTAGGCATTGTATAGAATGCCTAGGCATTCTATATAATGCCGGATTTCATACTTTGCCGGTAACATATATATATATCCCATGTGTGTGAAATTCAACACTTTTATTATTAAAATATTTTAAGATATTTATTTAAACAAGTGTACATATGCAGTTCTTAGATCTTGATATAATAAATTGTTATTTGGTTTTTCTTTCATTTTTTTCGTGTACAATATTGAACATGCGAAGGCATAATCATGGAAATAATAATAAAGGCATAAACATCTTTTGTACTTGTTGTGCACTAGCTCTGAGAAGGGAATTAGCTCTGAAGTGTGTGTATTTATTTTTTTAATAATTATTAAGATCTTCATTCGTTTTCTTCTATATATTCATTATGACAGTATACTGTTTAATTTTTCTACATTTGAGCTATTTCTTATGGTAAGCAGTTTTAAATAAGCTAGTTAACATTTCATAAAAGCTTCAGACTATTCGATGAATATTATATCTTGCTATTCATGGAATGAAAACTTTAAACTCATATTTCTCCACGTTGAATTTTTGCACACATACTATCATTCAAGACCCTAAGGCTTTTTTGATAATTGAAGTATGGGTTAGAAATTTTTATACATATTCTGAAAGGTATGTATTGTAAAACTGTGCAGGGAATTAGCTTTAACATGTTTAGTACTTTTTCTAAGAAATTTCAAAATATAAATTACTGCTTTTTGAGAATTTTTGGAAGTTTAACTATAAAAAAAAATGAATAAAAAATTAAAGAGAAACAGCAGAAAAAAAACATGCACAGTTTTATGTAGTATATTATAAGGTACTTGGAAACAAAAATTTTAAAGAAAAGAGACATATTTAAAAAAGCCTTGGAATTTAAATAATGTTTTAAAAAGTTCAAAAACTTTTCATTTTACAAACATTTTGCAACAAATTAAAAATTTTTTGAATGGAGTTATTATTAAATATTAACCTTTATAAAATACAATTAAAACCAATTATCAAATATTAAAAATAAAAAAAATGTGAAGGTGGTACCGTATCGCCTTAAGAGGAATGGAGTAAAAGTTTCTGACAGTACTAAGAAAAAGTTTGTTTTCATGAAAAATTCTAGATAGATCTATTGTTAATAATCATGGCTATCAGATAGAAGCACATTTTTACAAAATATACGATATTGATTCATAAAAATGAACTATCAAATTCGTTTCCATAAAGTGTGAACGACCTTCTGTATAGAATCTGAAAAACTGACTCTTCTCCACTTCGATCGTTCTTCATCAGTTCTCCCCCCGCGCGTAAAAGAATAAATTTCAAAAAGTATAAGTAGAATATATTGTCTTAATTCCTAAAAAGAAAGAAAGACAATTTGTAAAAAGAGTAACAATTTTATCCAACCGAAATAATATTAAAAAAAAAACTAAGGTACTAAAAAAGTTTTTTTTTAATTAAGGAATGGTCCTTATCTCTATAAGATTAAATTACTAAAATTAACTGCTGAATTCACAATCAGATAATTCTTATCATTCCGCAATTCAACCGTATTTTATAAAGAGCTCCTTTAAATGAACTTCTCATCTAAGAATTGCAGCAACTCATATCGTTCACACACACACACAAGTCCATAAAATATATTTCCTTCCTTTTTTTTTTACATTGCTATAGTATGTTTCATAAAGCGAGACAAGTTCTATAAAGAGAAAACATTTATATTCTTCATGATAGCATAGATTCTTTTCCATAACTTGTGAAAACTAGTGTATTATCCTGATATTAAATTCTATTAGAACTGAAGAAAATGTTTTATTTTATCAAAATAAAATAATTTAATTATTCAAAAAAGGTGCGGGTTTTTTTTTTTTTTTTTTTTGCTTCAGTCTTGAAGGAGAAATTGTGTATCTTACTAAAAAAATACTTATAAATTAAAACTGCTTTTGAATTGAAGTATTTATTTTGATACATCAGTAAGGAAAAAAAGGGCAAAAAAGCAATTTCTCAGCATTTTAAAAGAGTTTTATTGATAGCTTTTTACTACATTCATTTGAATATATGAATGAATACATTATACACATATTATGCATGAAATATTGATTACACACATACATATTATTCATGGAAGTGATTACAGACATATATTATGCATGGAGTACAACAAATTAAAAGAAAACATTCAGATTTTAAATGTATCAATCCACCGCGAGAAAAAAACCAGTTTGTGAGGAAAAAAACCACACAGCGTACTAAAAGTAATGCTACAACACGTCTATCTAGAAATATGCCTTTTATAGATTTGGAAGAGTAATAACGTAACACACACTACATTACATATATCGAAATGTTATAAAATTGAAAAGATATAAAAATTTAAGAAAGCAGCTTAAAATTTTTTTAAATTTATTAAACACTTTAAAATTTATACATTCTTCGACACAAGTCGTTTTGTTTTTAGTTTTAAATGTTTCAAAAATGATATTTTACAATTCTTAGGAAAATATTTCAGAAATTCCTGTATCACATACTAAATCTTACAAAATAATTGTTTTATTGTTTTTTAAATTCGTCCAAACGATTTTTATCAATCTGTAAGAAAATGTTTTTGAAACTTTTTGTATATTATAAACTCTTGTATTCTCAGTCTTGAAAATCTATTTTGGAATAAAAAAATTATCTTGATTTGAAACCAATTGTGTGTGGAATTCAATTAGTGTTCAAGACTTAGCAGAAGGAAAGAGTAGAGTAAAAAATATGATAATTCTCGTAAAATGAATAAATAATACAAATTTTAAAAGTATTAGCATAAAAGTACCGATAGAAAATTAGTACTTATCAAATAAATATGCAAATCCAGTAAAAGGATGCATGCACCGAATTCAAATTGGAATGAATCATGTGGGCACAGTTATTCAGGAAACAAAATATAATTCGAAAATAGAAACCTATTTGTGTTTATTTATTATCTCATAATCCGTGCTTCCTTTATTTTAATTCAGCTTTTTTCAATTACGCGTCAGCTTTGTTGAACTTTTTTGATAATACAATATTGATCACAAAGAAAATCCTCTTGATTCAAATTCTAATTATAAGTTTTACCTGACTAAAACATTGAAATAACTGAACTTTTGTTACTATATCACACAGCACCAAAACACAATATTAAAAAACATCAAGCACTATGTTTTTATAATAAAATACATCTGAAATTTATTTCCGTATAAAACGGACAGTAATAAAAATTAAAATTTGTTAAGATGTGTTCTCTCTTGAAAACATATCTTTTTTAAAAAGAATCTACAATTATCGATTAAACATCCAATGTTAACCAACACCAAGTACTTTATAAAGCACAATAAAAATAAAAACAGGAGGGGGGGGGAGATATTGACATTCATACAATTAGTAATCTTCCTGTTCGTCATAATCGTCATCATCATCATCTCCATCGTTATCGCCATTTCGTTGGTTAAGCTCATTGCGCAGAGCCATATTCTCAGACAGTAGATCACTGACTTTATTGAGAAGTTTGCGCACCAGAAATTGAGTGTCATTTTGAGCAGCAGCTAGAGATAAATCGGGATCTTCTGCAATGATATTCTGGTGGATTTCTGCATCTCCATACAAGTTCTCTATACCCTCGGGAAGATCTTGACGATATAGAACAGGTGCCTCCCTTGGCGGTTGGAAAAAGCCTCGTCTCACTTCTTCTCGATGGTCCCAAGCATCTCGTGCATTGTCGTCACGATGATCCCAGACTTCTCTTCTCGGACCATCTCCTTGAAGTGGGTCAATATTTGGCTGAATTTGATTTTCCAAAGAGCGCGGAACCCAAGGATGTGGATCTTGGGGATCTACTGGGGGAAAAGAACCCATAACACTCAAATCGAGTGGAATCAAGGGAGGAGGGGGAGGTAAGACGCGCACCATGTAGACAGGATTCTCCGTATTATCATCACATGAGTTATCACGAGCACCTAAGCATTGCAGGACCTGGCCGGGCATCAGGAAATTTGACAGTTGATGTTCAGGAGGTGGATAAGGCTCAAGAGGAGGATATTGCACAGGCTCAGATTGGGAATTATCCTGAAACTGGGACTGATTTGGGAGAGGAATTGGAGGATAACTTTGAGACTGAGTCTCTGGTAGAGACAGGATTCCAGAACCACTTCTGGTTTGAAGATGTGATTGAGCTTGGGCACGAGCTTGCGATCTTGTTCGAGGGCCGAGTTGCAATCCAGAAGGAGGCTGTGATTCAAGAGGAATCTCAGGGTATAGATGCAATCTATTTTGATGATCCAACGGAAATCCATATGGGGAATGAGGGCGATTCTGGGCTAGACGAAGGGGGTGGGGATGAAGCGGAGACCTATCGGGAGACTCAACACGATAGTGGGGTCGAAGAGTTGGAGGGAGACATTGAGGCAGGTCATGAAATGAAGGGCGGGATAGATCAGGCAAGTTAAGATGAAGTTGAGATGGAGATTGTTGACGAAACTCAGATCGAGTTTGACGACGATCCTGTTCTAGATTGGCTGGTCGAATCGCCATTGGACGAGGAAGTTGAGGTGGATTGGGGAATGAATCCTGAATATATTGGTTCGGAAGAATTCCGTTTTCAATTATTCGACCTTGATTAAGATGCAAGAGCTCCCTTGGATATTCTAGAAAACGAAAAGAAAAGTTTTATAATTTTAACATACGCGCTTTAAAAACTGCATAATTTGCTGCGAGTTTCAAAACTCGTAGCAAATTATGCAGTTTTTAAAGAAACAGAGGTACACAAAGTAGCGGTGATTGGCAAAAATATAATATATATAATTTCCGATACACTTCCCACAACTTCGTAATAAATCCTTTTATTAAATTGGGTCCTTTCATAAAGAATCCATTCTTTAAAATCACTTACGATTTGCTCAGAAAATCTTTTTAATTTGACATTACAAGATGGAAGACTCTACTTAATTATTTCAAATAATATATATATATATATATATATATACTCTTAATGTGTTATTTTATCATAACTTACTAATTTTATGCGTTACTGATATTCACCTTTCTGTCGCCCGGAAAAAATGGTTATTGCTGTATTCATGTAGTAATTCTTTTTATCTAACTGTTTTAGATTTGATTTTAACATATTTCAGTAATTATTATAGGCTCTAATATTATCGTTTTATATTATAAATTCTGGTTTTATTTGTAATGATAGTTAAACTTCTCTAGACACTTTCCCTATGGCCCAGAGTATTGGCAAGTGCAGGTGAAAGTTGGCTGGCCACAAAACTTTGTTTAAACCTGCAATCCTGGCTCCTAAGGCCAGGAGTTTGCTATAGTACTACTGTGGCTAAGACTTTATACTATCATGACTATAGTTATCTTAGGTTTATAACTATTTTGTGTATATTTTTGGATTATATATATATAATTCAAAAAATTATATATATATATATATATATATAAATTTTCAAAATGTAAATAAAAGAAAAACAGTTTTTAGAATAGTTTCCTCAATCTGTAGCCAATTAAGTAGTCCAACCTTATAAAATCTCAAGCGATAATTGAGACAAAAATTGAAATATAGAAATTCAAAAAGATTTTTTGAAATAAAGCAAGATGGCCTTGTTACAGATAAAAATGATTAGATCTTTTGAGCATTAGCGTAACGGAGAATATTGGAGCCCCCCTGCAAAATCAGGTTTTGGGCACCAAGCTGGATCTTCCAAGGGATTGCAAAATTATGACGTAATATAGGCTTTGTGCCCCTAGAATCCTGGGCCTGCCCACGATGCGGGGGTCGCGGGAGTGTACGTTACGCCTTTGAGTGAATTCCTTAATTTTTAGGCGCGAATTCAATATTCCAATATGACCTTTTACTTGGATCTTTAGGGAACACAACCTTAGAATTCTATTGAAAGTTTGAACTGTCAAAGAAATCCATTCAATGCCGTCAGAAACTTTGCTGACAGCAAATTCTGTACGTAGTACTGAAATGTTTTGAGGTATAAATTTTGTTTTGTTAAGTAAATTAAATTCCTCTTTTCAAATAGTAATTCAATTGATTTAAATTCATATTGAATTTTTTTTTCTATTTTTAAGTCCTTTTTCGAAAGAATTGGTTTTTGAATTTGTGTTATGAATTAGACGTAAATTTATTTACAATGCGTTAGAGAATAAAAAACATTTTACCACAAAATTTAAAAAATTAATAAAATATAATACGATTTCTTACATTTCATTCATTTTGTTTTACTTTAAAAGAATAATATTTATGGTTTTTTTAAAAACAATATATTAATTCCCCCCCCCCCGAAAAATCGGCGTAAAATTCTGAAAAGGAATGTGTTTTCCCCTATCATTCTTTAAAATTCTATTTGACCCGAAATAAAAATTTGAAAGCACATTTTTTTTAAACCACTATTTTGTTAAAATATAATGTTTAGTAACATTTATGATCAGTAGTGCCAGGTAACACGGTTAAGATCCACGGTAGATTATCGATTGTGTTTAAGTATGAAGAGTTAGCTTGGGGAACTGTAAACTTATTTTTATAGTTTATTTATAATCTGTTATTTTCCCTACATTTCATACTTATTTTCCTATTGGGTTGTTTAATCTGATGCAACTTTTCAAACATTACTTTACGAGGCTTTTCTTGATTTGTGAGCGGTGCAAAAGTCACGAGAAGACCCAAAATCAAGAGAGAATTCTAAGCATTACTTAACGCGGTTTCAACAAGTCTAAATAGAAGTAGTTTTTTATTTGGGTTCGATGCTTGAACCTGAAGAAAAACGCTTGACGATTCTCTGGAAGACGATTAGTATTAAAATATAAGGATAAATTATTATTATTAAAAAAATTATATTATATAAAAAAATAAATGCTTTCTAGGAAGCGTATCGAAACCTCTCAATCAATATTTTGATTCATTTTAGCAACTTCGTGAGCAAAATATTTCTTTAATTCTCTCTCCTAATTTTGAAAAAATATACATTTTACATGAAAATATTGGCAATGGAGAATGTGCTCAATGAAAAATCTCTAAAATAAGTCAAATAAATTAAAATTCTTCACGATTTTTTATGTTAAAAATTACTCATATTTTTTTACATAAACTTCCTGTCATATTATGTTAATGCCACTGAAGACCGACCGTGTAGAGGGGCACGATAAATCTATCATGGCTCAATGTCCTCATGTTGACGTGGTGTGGAAATTAGGAAAGTGGGGTTCCAGCTAAAATGCCCTGGTAGACTTCAGTTTAAAATTACTTAGTCCGTTGCTAATAGCCTTTGTGCTTTTAAGTGAAATGTTAATAAACACTTTGTTACAACAAGACAGATAAATTATGTAATTTTAAAATACTTTTTTTTATTTATATCAAATGAGGTCCATACAATTATTTTCAAAAACTGGAGTTCTTTCATCCTTTTCCAAAAAAAAAGAATTTATTCATTTAGTCGTATGTGAAACAAAACATGACAAATAAGCAAAATACAAACAAATTTTAATTCAATTGGTATTAATAAAAAAAAAAATTTTTAAAAACCACGTACAATTGTAAAGCAATATTGATCTCATCGATACTTGGATAGACGTCGCTAGATGCCAATGATTAATTATTAAAATCAATTGAAAGACTTAGAGTGTGAGAAAATGCGAACAAAGTGTATGTTTTAAGAACTTCCCCTAGGGAAGAAATTGAAACTCATGTTTAGAATCCAAAGAAACTTCTGAATCTCGCGCACGCGTTTTACAAAATTCACAAAAAAACATTCAATTATTTTCATATTAGAACAGGAAAATTATTTTTATTTGGAAATGTTCAAATGAATTCAATTCTATGCAAATTATTTTGATTGTACTAAGAATCATTATTTCTACAAATTTTGTAAATAGTATAAGTCCAGTCGATCTTTCGTACGTGACATATGTTATTATTTTGAAATTACTCAACCCTAAGCTAGTGATTTTATAACTAGAAGTGATTTATTATTAATAAACTTTGTGTCTTCCAAGACTTTGTTCCAGATATCTCAGATTTCCTTCCCTATTTTGAATTTTCAAATGAAATAATAGTTTTAAAAATAATTGAATGCGTATCTTCGCACATTACCGAAAAGTATTTTCATTATTTTTCACTGAAAGCTCGATTTAAAAAATAACCATATGGAAAGAAATATAAAGTTATATAAAATAAAAAAAGTATAAATAAAATTAATATAAGAATGAAAGAAATATATATAAAAGTCCATAAAAAAGGGACATATTTATTGTTACAAATATGACATTCAACACTTTCAGCCTATTTTCTAATAAGAAAATCCATTTATAAAATAAAAATGAAAACAGATTTGTATTCATTAAAATTAAGAAAGTTTTCCAAAAAGAAAAGGAGAGAGATTTCGGAATAAGTTCCTACATTAACCACACACACACATTTCAAATATTTTTTTATCCCTTTTTTAAAAAGAATTTCCTTAAAGTATACAATATCAAATGAAAAGCTCCATAAAGAGTCAAATGAAATAAGAAAAAACAGTTTAAAAATTAGCAAAAGAGTATTGTATTTATAGTGGGATGTTAAAGATTTAAAAAAAAGTACCTTTTACATAATCTATCAATAATTCAATGCTAATAATATTAATTTTTGCAATATAATCAATAATTAATGCAAATTGTTTTGCAAATTAATTGAAATTGTAAAAGTATATATTTTAAAAATATAAATGCAACCCAGAAGATATTATTATTTTTTGCTATATTCAGCATAGCTGTAATAGCTCGTCCCATAGGCATCTGTCTTATGGAAGAGAAAAATGGTGTTACTAAAAACTCAGTCGCTTAAGAAAGAATGTTAGGTATAAAATCTTTTAATTCGTGAAAGTTTAGAAGCGCTGAATGAAAAGCGTGGGCGGATGAGCTTCAGGAGAGATTCTTTGAGTATTTTTCAACAAATGACATTTCTCTCTTTCCAAAACCTGGATGAGAAGGAATGAAACCCTATTTGGAGTGGATACTATTATGAATACATCTATAATTAAGTTGTTTTATTTTTGAAAACAAACCAAGAAAAATGACTTACGATTCGGTCCCCGATTGGTCTCGAAACCGTTTTCATTCATGTCAGGACTAGAGAGAGTACGTTTCGGCATCTTTCCGCTGCCTTTCCCGAAACCTTACTGGGATGGAGAGCTCCCTCTCCCGGATTCTGGGCAACTGCAGCCAATCACAGGCGAGGGCTAAAAATAGCCAATAGCGTTGGTGGCACGATGGATTTCCAAGAAAACTGGGCTCTGGTTAGTTTTCATAACCACTCCGGTTCCCCATGGCAACCGATTGGGATGCGAACATTATTTTCCCGAAGAAAGCATCAGCATTTTGAACAAAGCAATCGATGAGCTTTAGGTATAGATTGATTTAAACGGGAAGAATTCTTGTTCAAACATACACATATGCTTCTTGTTTTTCCTCCCATATTTTAAAGTTATTTTCTTAAGATCCTATCAAAATAAACAAACATGACACATAACAGTGGGTGAGAATTTTGTCGTAGCATCCATCCCACTTGTTGCATGAAAGAACAAGAGAATCAGCGTTGCAAAACTATAGAGAACATTTGAAAAATATTTGGGGAATGCGTAAACACACTTTGAGAAATAGGGTACAATACTTATTGTTCTTTATTCAACTCAGGTTTGTCGATCGGATTTTAATCTCAACTCAATGACAGTATAAAAATTATTTTCTTTTATATTGTACTAGAATTTGAGAAAATGCTCTTCAAAGACGAATTAAAACAAAGAAAGTATTTGACTTTAAAAAAACAGAGCGTTCAAGGGTTTTCAATCTAAATTCGATTTCCTTTCTTAAAATATTTCAATCTATGTTTTATCGTTATTTCCTTTTCAACAACGAAAAGTCCAAATTGGATCAATTGTTCTGAAATATCAAATCAAATCTTTCATTTCAATTGGGATTCTTGACGAATTCCTTATAAAAAGGTTGATATACGTTGTTACAATGCAATAATCTATTTTCCACGACCCTAAATAAGAATTGAGAAGGAAAAAATTCTCATTGGCTTAAAAAAAAAGCAAGAAACGGTGCACGCGCAAAATGAGCTGAAAAGTTACGATTTTCAAGTGGCTAATAACTTTGTGGACTCATTTTTTCCACTCTTCAAATTATTGTTTTTCTCTTCAAATAATTCCACTACTGAAATGGCTAATGGAAAAGGTTTTTCAAGGATTTCAATTTCAGCTGAGAATTGAATTGATTTTAATCTTTAAGTGAATGGAAAAAGAATAAAGCTACTTCTTTATTGAGATGTATGAATACTCCTAAATTCAAAGCTTATTTATAATATTATCGTTTTGCTTCTTATTACATTAGACTACAATCAGTAGCAACATGAGAAATTTTCTATATCTCCATATTAGATGCAAATTGTTTGTTGAACAATTTAAAAAGTAATCCTAAATGATTGGAACAAAAATAACTTCAAACATTTTTTTAAATTGCTTTTTTATTCTTTGATCTAATTAATTTTCACAATATCTATTCCAATCTAAAATATTTTGAAGGAATCAAGTATAAAGAATAACGAAAATTCTTAAATTTGTGTGTGATATATATATATATATATATATATATATATATAAATTAATATATTTACTTAAAGTTCGTATCCTTTTTATTAATAATATCTAAATCCTAATTCTCCGCATACCCTAATTATAGACACGTTTCATTTTGCACTAAAGGATTAAAACCTATATTTTGACACATTTATTGGTGATTCCTCATTAAAAGGTTTATACCTTGAATTTTTGACTGATTTATTCACGATTCATAGTAAAATAATATCATAACAGTTTACAAGTACCTTACTAAGGGATGAAATTTTCCCTAAAACACACACACACACACACACACACACATATATATATATATATATGTAATTTCTAAAACTAACTTATATATTTCCCTTCACTTGAACACGGGATTATATTCTTTTACATCACATTTCCCCCTGATTTTCCTTGAGTATTTAAACCTAGAAAATGAATAATTTCCTCCCGTGTACTTTTACACTTGAGCTGAGAGCCACTCTCAAAATAACTCTCCTGATGTTAAAATTAAATAAATGATTATGTGATTAATATCGAGAAGTTTGTCTTTTTACTGCCGTAACTACAATTCACAAAATAAATACCACCTCATCGATACATATATCAGAAATATTATTATTAATTACATACAGAGTAACAAATTTCTTGTTTTAAAAAAAATTAAGAAAAAAATTTAAAGTTAAAATATTTTACTGAATACAATTAACTCAAAAATACTCATAAATTTTATTAATATTTGTTTATATAACGAAATTCTAAATTATAGAGAGTGAATTATTTTGAAGATTAATAGTTTATTATTATTTTATGGTTTATTATAGATTTCATCTTGAATATTCATTTTTCCAAATTACATATACTACACATTCAAATTACAGTTAAAATTACTTATTTCTTTAATTTTATTTTAACCTTAATAATATTTTATAGACAGATACATATATATTCTTAGAGTTTCTCAAGTATAACTATTGTATTTATATTAATACGCGTACTTATAATTATTTTAGCACTAATAATTTTATACTTTTTACTAAATGCTACAATTCAGCCAATACTTTCCTTTGAATTTGTATTTAACCTCTTAACTGGTTTGCCCATACGGTGTACGGGCAACCAAAAATTGGACACAACCGGTTTGCCCGTTCGCTGTACGGACAGTGATATTTTCATTCTTATAGTGAAATTATTATCTCTAGTGTTTTTGAAGAAATGCAGTTTGTCCATGGTATTGAAATATTTCTCATCTAGAATTTTCTTTGTGGTGAGGGTGAGAATTTTTCATTGAAATCAGGGATTTAGATCCTTGAAAATATTCGATAGAGAACAGGGAATGGCAAGGCAATGTGCAATTTGTTGCTAGAGAAGAAAGGAAAATGGAAAGATAATCCAAAAAAGCCAATATATGCTTCAAATTGTGTTTGTGCGCATGTACATACACGCACACACACAAAATCCTCAACCGTTTGAAAAAAAAGTACGAACATGAAATTGTATTGTAAATATGAGAGAAATTCTTTTAAGATATATGAAAAGTTCGTCAGAGAGCATGCAAAGTTTCCTTATAAAAAGCAAACATTTAGGGGTTTTTTTGTGTTCCACAATTATCAAATAAGATGTAATGTAAGAACTTTAAATTTGAAAATTAAAATAAAATTTTTCTATTGTCGTATTTTGTTAAGTGTTCTGCTTAGTTATACACAATAAAAAATTTGCCTTTATTAGAACATTTTGGGCAACAAAAAAAAATGTACCGTTTAAGGGGTTAAGTCCAGAATCTGACAAAAACATTTATTGTGCACAGATTCAGCGAGGGCTATGAGTTTTTGAATGCAATTTTAGGTAAGTTACCTTTTTCTTGTAATGGATTTAGAAATTCTATCCATTATTTTCTATATTATTTCACTCAGTGTTCTAAACAGAAAGAGAGAAATGTGTCCAACCCAAAACTTGTTAAATCCCAATTTATGTAAATTATTTTACAAATAAAAGCAGTCCTAAGTCAGCAATGTTTATAATACTGCAGCATCCATATATTTTAAAATTCCAATATCTGATATTTATCTTCAATATTGCATCGATTTCTGGCTCCCTTGTAAAGTATAATTAACAATATATATATTCGTGTGCGCGCGCATATTATACTACTTGATAACAAAAATACCATAAACGCGTGCATAGAGAATATATATATAATTGCTCTGTTGATTGATTTTTATTATATAGATAATGAAAATCAACAAACACAGAGCCCAATTCCGGACTAAAAAAGGCATATCTAAAATTCATCTTAGCCTATAGATTAACTAAACTTTATCCTATCTTTATAGATTAAAACTGAAATATAATCCACACAAATTTCCTTTGGGAATTTATTGGAGGCATGGATCGCTATGTGCTCCTTTGTCACTTTACTAGAGAATTTCATGTCCTAAAACCAATCGATAATGCAAAAATAGTGCGGTTTTATGTTTTAATGTGAACAATTATTTTTGTAAATTAGTAAATTGTATCAAGACAGTTAAGAAAAATAGTACATAATTCTCAATAGCTTCTATCTTCTTCCTTTACTATTAAAAAATTTTTCAAAAAGAAGAAAAGAATCAAATCTTTCTGAAGGTCTTCCTGTGTGTGCTTCTTTTTTCACTATTATCCAAAAAAATTCCTCTTAAATAACATGGATATCCGCAAATATGCAACTATGTTCATTTTTGTAAATGTATGCATGTCTTAAAGATGTAAATTAATAGAATTTTGGTAAATTTGTAACTTTTTAATAATTGTACTCACTTTAGTAGTCTCTCTTTTCATGTCTATTGTAAAACTGTATTATTTTGTGACCTTTTGATAGCATAATAAATGCCTGTTCGCAAGAGTTGGTGCTGTGCCGTAGACTACCAGCTCTAAACTATTTCCAGATGAACCCCTTGGACAGTTCCTGTACATGTTGCCACGTCGACGTTTAATGTGACTGTCATTGCTGAAAGAGAAATGTGACAGGGTCGCAAAAACAGAAATCTATCCTCCATGTAAGTCTAGCTCGATATCATTGCAACGAAAACACCAATGACAGTCTTCTTAATCAGTGGTATGAAAGCAAGCAACTGTCTCTCAATTAGTGACTAATTGAACATCCTGCACATGCTTCGATAGCTCAATGGAAATGGACTGTGAGGCCCTTAATGTTTGACTCATTGATCCACGCGTCCTTCTTGCCAAAGGGGCACCCTTTGAACGTGACGATCAATCATCTTTGCCACAGTCCGTGGATACGTGCAGGTGGCTATCTGCTACACTACAAAAGACGAATCAACCTCCCTTCTGAATCCGATCTCGTAACTTCTTATGCATACGTCTCTCTGATGGAAATGCCTTTGTTTGCTGGCATCTCGAGTACAACACGTTTCCTCAGTGACGATAATCAGCTGTACCAGATTGAAGTCACAAGGATTCATGGGAGGTGAATAGGGAGGTCCTCCTGCCACTGTCGCAACAGGAGGGATGCATTGTTTGCAACATGACGACAAACGTTATCATGCAACACGATAGGGAGATTGTTTTGCAATAAAAATGAGTGTTTCCTCCGCATACCTCCACCATCTCTCCGCAGATGGTGCTATAGAAATCGGCAATAGTAGTCTGCGTTGATAGTTTGTCCTGCAAGCACAGCATGCGTAATTCTCTTAATCGTATGCCACAATCAGCATAACCTGCACTGACTGCACCTCCTATCGAAATTTCTGTGGACGTGGTGAATCTCAGTGGCACTATTCATTTGATTCACGCTTTAATTCGGGCTCATTCTGACTCGAACGAAACGTTTTAAAATATCATGCAACCATCCTACCAGTTTATGCATTTCCGCCACCAGAAATCCTTGATAACATTCTGCTGCATTTTTGCCACCGGCAACCTCGATTTTAAGCTAAGAAGGTTGATCAACTTTTGATAATATGCTTTAGAGCGATAGAAAAACGAAACTCTTCATTTTAACGCCAAACATGAACTACACTTCTAACTGGATTGACTGTTTTTGTGCCCTACACATCTATAACAGCGCTATCTCACTGTTCCCATATACTATTTACCATACCCGTTGTTCTGCAAGTTTCTAGGCTAAGTTGCCACTGTTTAATTTATAGCCCTCGTAAATCAAAATCATTTGTAGATTAGAAATGATTTTATACGTATATATAGCCTATACAGACAAAAACTTTTAAGTCTATATTCAGTCTATTACAGACAAAAGTTATAATTGTTTGTGGGAGGGGGGGGGGTGAACTGATTGAATTACCTTTTGTCTGTAATAAACAGAGTCATCCTCCTGTTAATGCCATCTTAGTTTTGTTTCAGAAGTGCAAATTTTGATTTAAGAGTGATGAGTTTTTGTCCACTTTAGTTTCAATCGAAAGAATTTTGTTGTTTCTTTCGAGTGTCATTCGACTTCAGAAATTATTTTAAACACACCACTTTATTATTTTTCTTTGATCGAATATTTTCATTTGTTTCCATCAAATTTTCATCGAAAGTTGGATGAAAATTTGTTTTTATATTTTACATCTGAGTTACTTTTGCATTATTTCTATAAAGAAAAGTATATTACAATTTTTAGCTAATGCAGGAATTTTCTTATTCATTTGTCAAAAAAATTCATTTATTTTTATGCATCTTAATTAACAATTATTGTTTCTCTATATAATTTAAGAAATATATATATATATATATATATATATATATTTGTTAAATTATATATATATATATATGTGTGTGTGTGTGTGTCGTGGTTTTTCGAGTGAACATCAAGACATTTTATTTTAACCGTCTTTATTCCATGAAATCATTTTGTAATCTAATTTTAAAAGAGAAAGAGAGACGGACGCGTGTTAAAATATATGAATAGGTGGCCCCTTCAGAAGCCATATGTTCTTTAAGTACGCTTCTTATTGAAGAGGTATACTTGAGAATTTAAGCATGACGTATAGGTAATAAAAATTAATGGCCAGAGCGGTAAACTGCTCTTAAGGCCATGTGTTCTTCATTCACGAACTGGGTAATAAATTTAATACTTGAAGATGTAACGAGAAAATAAAAGTTAGAAGTGGCTAGCGATTTAATTTTAGGTCTAATTTAACTATCCTTAGATATATGTAGTATAATAAAATGAAATAAAATAATATGACAAAATTATGCAACAAACAAAGCTAAAAGACAAAAACTAAATTCTTAGAAACATAACTAAAAAATAAATGGTGGAAATGAATATTATACTAGATTTGAATAAAAGTATGTATGTATAACAGGAAACAGAGTTAGAACTTTGAAATGGAAGAAACCAAAAGAGCCTATGGACTAAAATGGAAACATACTATGATTTCTAATGCTGTTGCTGAATTAGGACCAGCAAAATTAGGGTTAAGTATACTTTATGGATCCATATTCCCCGTACAGTAAACTTTTATTAAGACATGATATAAAAATCAGAGCCATGTTGAAAAGATAGACCTAAGACTAACACACGTGTATTTTGCACCAAGCAGTAAAATGAAATTAAAGTATGAAAAGAAAGGTTTCTTTTATAGAGATGAGTATAAAAAAATTTTCTTAAGGAAAAACTAATCAAAAACTTACATCTAAGAATTCTAACCAAGTGAGAAGTAAAGACAATGCATCTTTGTCAAACGACCCGCTCAAAATGACGTGTTAATATTGAAGAAACAAAAAAAAAATGGCGCCACCTAGATTGTTTTATCGTAATTAAACTAAGCAAACGATATCATATTGAAGTTAATAAATAAAATAGTAGGAGATTAAATAACACATAGAAATATATTTTAAAAAATTAAAAATTAAAAGAAATAACAGAAAGAGTTAGGAAAACATAGAAATATATTTAAAAATGAATTTACTTGGATAGTTGTAATCCAAGCAATAATTGCAAAACTGGTTATAATTACTTTGTTTTAAACCATTATCATTAACTAAATCCTTGTTTCTTCCTATAAAATTTAAGATAATATTTCTAAAAATATATAGGTGTTGGTTACTACACCAGAATGGCATTTTCATAATGTTAAAATCAAAAGAGTCTCTTTTATCAAAAATATTACTTATTAGTAGATTATTCTTAACATTTTTTTAATTGAAGGTCTAAAAAGTTTGCTGACTCATTATTGTAATTAGTTTTTAATAACTTCAAATATTGCGGATAATAATTAAAACTAGGAACATAATCTACTATATTACTAAAGATAATTAAGTCATCTATGATCTAAAAAAGAAAGAAGATTTGAAACTAATACTATAATACTTATAAAAGTGCAAATAAATATTGGTCAAACAGAGTTAATTGTGTATATATATATATATATATATATATATATATATTATATATATAAACTATACATAAAATGAATATTATTTCTGATTCAGTTCTAATATACCTATTAAGAATGTAATAAACACAGAATAAAAAAGAGAAAGGAACACTTATATTATTCTATTAAAAAAATATATTGAATATTTAAAAAAATACGTTATAAATTACCATTTTCCGTTCAAATATAAAATTTAAGTTAAACTCGAAAGGGCATTTCTCACATAAAATGAGAAATTTAGTTCACAATAAGTCAAAGCAGCGTTTCCCAACCTTTTTTAGCTTACGTACCACCATTATGCTAAATTGTACCACTTTGGAAAAATTTCGTGAGAAATTTATTATTGCGAATGTGTTTATTTGTATTATACTTTTTACTTAATGTGTACACATTACATAATAAAAAATTTAGATTGAAACAAGCTTAACGTCATGCCGGATTATATTTTCACTGAAATTATAATCTCATGACATATATATATATATATATATATATATGTGTGTGTATATATATATATATATTTGTTCAAAGCTTCATATTTATCTATTATTTTGTCATATTTCGTTTACAAATAAAAGGTTTTAATAAAAACACAAAATTATAAAAAAACAATTAAATTATTTTCTTATCATTATCAAATATTTTTATGAAATAAATTTAATGTGATCCTTGTGCTTGTTTCGAAGAACATAACTTTTTGAAATTTGGTTCAAAAAATGGGAGGTATAAACCCTTTAATCCACAGCTGTGTTCTATTTGTTTCGATACTTATTTTTTAAAAAAATATATCAAGAAAAAACTCTAGTTACTATAATTCCGTACACAATAAATGGCAATAATAATTTAAGAGATTTCTCAGAAAGTTGTTCGTATTCTTTATCAATGATTAACCAAAAATTAATTAGATTGTTAGTTTGAATTTTACTTGCAAACTTCTGTCACATGATAATTGTACTAAATTTTCTTTATCTTTTATCAATAATAGTTTTCTTTATCTGTTTCTAAATTTTCTTCATAGAAGGGTTTGAAATTCAATTATTATTTGTGTTTTCGAGTTTTGGAAAGTACTTCATCGAAGACAATTCTAATCTTGTTAAATGTACTATTATATTTTCTCGTATATCTTGAGACAGATATAGAGAGAGAAACTAACTTTATTTTCAAACAAACAAAAATATTTCTCTTATTTCTTAATCAAACTCAATTTTATCATCAACATTAAAGATTGTTTATCGACTTGCTCTGAAGTGTCAAACATAAATTATTTATTTGCAAAAAAATATCAGATAAATATGCAAGCTGAAGCCAATAAATTCATACAATTTTGAAGAAAGTTGAAAAGGGAAAAAAACTTGTTTAAGTTCGAATCAGCAGGTTTGCAGGAGATAACCATCTCACTTCTATAGGAAAGAGTAGAGAAGTATGAAGACTCTCATCAAGTCTTTTCACATAACTTAAAAAATTGCTGAGTTTCTTGAGATTTTTTTATAAAATTAATCTTGACCGCATCGTTGAGAATGAGTTCTAGAAGGCGCTTTGTTACTAGATTTTGCCTATGGAAAAAGCAGTGGATCCAAATGACATTCAAAGCATTACCGATATATAAACCCGACACATTGACGTAGCACTCTCATTATACAATCCACAAGAGTTGGACCAACTAATCCTATCAATAGAAAATAATCATCAATAGTTTTAAATATTTCTTCACCCATTGTGCATGTGGAGAGAAAATGACAAAGTAAAATATTCTCATCAGATCCATTATCTTTAATGTCCCTAGCAATAACAAGCAATACAATGGATACTTTGAATTGAGAAAAATTTACTTTTTTCTATTCTCTCTACACTATTTCCTCGATACCTTCACTGCGAAAAACGAGTATTCAGAATTTAGTACAAAATGCTCACTTTTGAGTGCTTCACATACTCAAAATAGCTCCGATGCAAGCATACTCAAATTTGAGAATCGCACTTTCTCATTTTTGGCAACAAGTACGTACTCAAAATTGAAACTTTACATACTCATGTTTGAATCTGGTACTGTATCAAATTTGAGAATGAAACAGCAAAATGAGTATGTAATGTACTCATTTTTGAGTTTGTTTAAGTTTTAAATAATGAGTATGTGTGGCATTTATTTTCGAAACTATTGTATCTAATAAGAATTTTTAACAGCAAATTTTAAGCGTTATAAATATGATACCTAAGTTGTAAGTTTTATTTTCTTCATCTTATATATTATTTAATTCACATCAAAATTATTTTTGCATTTACTGTCTGAAACAAAAAGGTACGTATCATCGCAAAAGTGCCAACTTTCAAGATAGTTCGCCAAGTTGGCAGCTCCGATTTCGCATGTGTCGTACATGCTGAATTAGCAACCATGTACTTCGTTTTATATAATGTCGCCAATACGGTGGCGATAATACGCAAGTACCAACAAAAATACAATTTTTGGTTTTGAAAATGCACAACTGCTAAGTATTCATAAACTGTATATTTTCGAACTTTACCTTAAATTCAAATCTTTGAAAATAACGAAAATAGATTCGATGCAATAGTTAAACAAATGTGTAAGCAATTTAGTTCATTAAAAGTTTTAGTTATATTTCCAGAAAATCTTATACAAGCAGAAAATTATCTTTCATTTAAAATCAGTCTTTCAATAAAATGTATCTTGGAAGCACTATGAATAACAGATTTTTCATAGTAAAAATTTCTAAACACGAAGTAAGACAGTAATTTTTTTTTCTTTTTTACATATTATGTAACTTGAAAAAAAAAACTTTAAAACCCGACTAAATAGCACACATTAGGCCCAGGTGAGTCAGTATTTTTTTATCAACTGTATTGTTTAAATCAATAAATACACAACCTCTGCTCTCCAACACTGATCAACGGAGCTACTGAGACTCCCTTTTAATCCATCCAGAAGGAAGTAAAGAAAAATGCATTGTAATATATGTTACAAATTAAGCTTGCTTTTTTATACCAACTGATTTTATACTCTCATTATTACCAAAGAAAATAAATGTTATTGTTTTGAAATTAATTTTTAATTTAAAAAAACATTTTTTTTAAAAATATTTAAAAAGTTGTCCTTAAAAGAATGCAAAAAGAAAAACAAAACTAACACAGTAGATTTTTACATTTGCAAAACATTTAAAATGTACGAGTTTTTAACCAACTGGAAAGGGTCTTAAGAGAAGTTTTCAGCACCCATTTAGAATTAAATAACATCCTAAGGACCAGTACAACCATCATTTAGCCATTTTACTTACATCGCAACATTTTATTTTCAATGCCTTTTTTCCCCCTTGATTCACTGTAAGCAAGAAAAATAAAACAAACTAAAATCTTATTTTTGAAATATTTGTTTTGGAAATTGTACACATACACATCAGACATAAAAAATAAACAAGAATAAAAGTGTGGTTTTTAAGAAAAAACATACCTTCATCCATAAGTTATTTTTTATTGATTTTTTTTTTACAAGTAGAAATGAAATTAATGCAAATTAAAAATAAATCATTAATAATTTAGAAAAGGGTAAAAAGTTTAAAAAAATATTATTTTCTAACTAATGCACATGAAGGCATGTCTTGCTGAGTGAAAGAGTATTAACGTAGCACTGTTCAGCAACACGAGGGCTTTTGGCAACAGACCTCATAATCTTGAACCATGGTCAAGTGACGAGGATGACACCTGTGCTGGTACCCCTCCTCTCCTAACTACCACACCAGCAGGAGGACATTTGAGTTCTCGACAAATTTAACGTGCATTGCTTCCCTACACAGCACGGTGGATCTTAGCAGAACCAGACTTGAACTGATGACACGAGTCCCTTACCTAGACCACTAAGCTACCATGGCCACCATGTCTTGTTGAAGTTCATATTTATAAAACTATTGTTAAAAAATACCAAACATTGGAACAAAAACAATAACTGTTAAAAACTAAAAGAAATTTCAAACCAAAAAAAGAAATCACTCTCAGGATGTAAAAAGATTAATAGTGAAATGTTTTGAATCCGATTCTTTGAGTGTGTTGTTAATATATTTGAGTAGATTAAAAATAATTTGAATAATTTTCAATACATCCAAAAATTCAAAGTTTTATTTGTAAATTTTATTGACTAAGGAAGGTTTAAAAATGCATGAATTAAAAATAAAGTTGAAATAAAATTACAATTAGCTCCCAGTGAAAAAAGAACTATTTCTGGTAGATTTACTATCGTGGACATGCAAATTTGCATCGTAAACATCTGCAATAAAACACTGCCGTCAAATTATTTAACCTGTTTGTAAACTATTTTCATTTTGCTGCCATGCTTATCATATTTCATAATGGCCAAAATAAGCAAAATCTCAATCAAGAATAAGAATTAAAAAAAAAATATTAGAAAACAAAGACAAAAGTGCAAATTCAGTAATCCTTTTAGTCCATAAAAATTGAGAGTGAAGCCCTATTATTTTTTTATTAAAAGATCTTAGTACTCACTAATAACATTTGAAATATCCACTTATGAATAAATGACAGAAGACTAAAACTGCAATCTAGACAATGGAAAGCATGGAAATGTTTATGTTTGTCAAAAAAATCTACTTCAAATCGTTTGATATTAATAGGGATACTGCGATAAATAGAAATCAATGGAAAATTCATTTTAATATATACTATGAATCCACTTATGAATAAATGACAGAAGACTAAAACTGCAATCTAGACAATGGAAAGCATGGAAATGTTTATGTTTATCAAAAAAATCTACTTCAAATCGTTTGATATTAATAGGGATACTGCGATAAATAGAAATCAATGGAAAATTCATTTTAATATATACTATGAATCCACTTATGAATAAATGACAGAAGACTAAAACTGCAATCTAGACAATGGAAAGCATGGAAATGTTTATGTTTGTCAAAAAAATCTACTTCAAATCGTTTGATATTAATAGGGATACTGCGATAAATAGAAATCAATGGAAAATTCATTTTAATATATACTATGATAATAATATCAAACAATGTACATCATAAATAATAATAAAAAAAAATTAAAAAAGAAAATATTAAAAAATATAATGATAAAAAATAATGGGTGGCAATCACAGACCCAAATTTTAAAATATTGGTAAACATATTGTAATTTTATTGCCCAATTTGACGATTGTCAACAACAACACTTGGTACATAGTGTACGGAAATCAAATTAGAACATTAATTTCAATACTCAAAAACTAAAAACGACAAGGTGTCTCCTTTCCCCTCCAACCTGAAAAATAAAAAAAGTCATTTAAGGATGGTTTCTACTACCTATAACCATGTATCTTCATCAACAGGGAAACTAAATCTACCATGCTACAAAAGTTGAACTGAATCAGTAATTCCAAAACCTTGTACGTTAAATCTGTCGAGAGCTCAAACGTCCTCCCGTTGGTGTTCTGTGGTAGTTTGGAGAGGGGGTGTCAGCTCAGTTGTCATCCTCATCACTTGATCATGGTTCAAAATTACGAGGTCCGTCGCCAAAAGCCCTCGAGTAGTTGAACAGTGCGACGTTAATATTCCCTCACTCACTCCTTGTAAGAGATTTGAAACTGACTTGAAGTGAATAATGATTAATTTTTCCTGATAATACTCGTTCATTAGAGCTAGGATCCTTTATAAGGTTGAAACTAACACATTTTTCTTTGAAAGGTATTTATTTTCAAAAGGTCAGTTCAGAACTCGACTCAGGAGGCACCCTCCACAGATCGCTTAGACATCTTATTGGATACATGTTGGATCCTCTTGACTCAATTCTTACAGTAGCTGGAATCGATATTAAGAATCGACTCCTCAATCAAACTTGTCAGAGCGTTACTACTAAGGCTTAATAAGCAAGCATCTTTTTTAATCCGATTCATAAAAAACATCCTGATTAAAATAAAAAAGGATATTCAACTAACTTTTCATCGAAATAAGTAATTAAATTTTAACATCTGTCACACAGTTTTAGGTCAATAATCCTCTATGCAAAAGAATACAAGTACCTGGGATTGTTTTCAGACGCGACTTTTGCTGAGCAAGTATGCAAATGTTGCTCATTTTTCGCTTTTGAAATTATTAAGAACAAACTTGCAATCAGGCCCAGAGATGTTCCAATTATGTTGTATGCCTTCCCTAAATGGGAGGTGTCACTTAAGAAACTGCATGTTCTCCCACCTACAGTTATCTTGGACGAATTGTAAACTCTCGAGGTATCGTGATCTCAAAACTCTACGATTTATCAAAAGACAAAAACTCTCTACACAATTTTCCAATTAATTAATTACCTACATCCCTTCTTCTCAAAAGAGACCTAGTTATCATTGGCCATCATTGATCATTTTTCTGAGAATTTAGACTCAGAAATTTCATACAAAACTTATTTTTAATTTTTAAATTTTATTTATAAATTGTTTTCCCATATTTTAATGATTATAAGCTTTTCTTAATTCTTCCCCTTTGTAGTTCTCTTTTTCACTGGGAAACTGACTAGTTATGGTGGCTGTCCTCTCTTTATTATTTTACATCCATTTTAGTTAGAGTTCGAAACTTGACCTCGTTTCTTTCACACTGTTTCTACCGCTCAACACTTACCATAGACGGGAGCGATGCACTTTAAATCGGTAGAGAGCTCAAACATTCTCCAATTGGTGTGGTGTGGTAGTTTAGAGAGTGGATGCCAGCTCAGGTGTCGTCCTCGTCACTTGACTAGGGTTCAAAATGACGAGGTCCGTCACCAAAAGCACTCGAGTAACTGAATAGTGCGCTGTTAATATTTATTCACTCGAATGAAATGAATTTTTCTCCATCTCGAGTTGCCGCGGTAGCCAAGTGGTCTAGGCATCGGATCGTGGCTAGCATCTCATGAGTTCGATCCCAGTACCACTGAAGACCCGCCGTGCAGGGGAGCGATGCACGTTAAATCTGTCGAGAGCTCAAACGTCCTCCCGTTGGTGTGGTGTGGTAGTTAGGAGAGGGGTGCCAGCTCAGGTGTCGTCCGCGTCACTTGATCGTGGTTCAAAATTACACGGACCGTCCCCAAAAGCCCTGAGTGAGAGGAATTGTGCTTCGTCGATGATCACAGATTTGGAAACCAAATGATTTTGCATTTTTCTCATTTTTTTCTCGGTCTTTATGTATGGAAATATATTTATCAACTCTGATGAGGAGATACTTCCCCCTTTAGGAACTCCCGTAGTTTCGACGTCAGAAATAAGTTTTTCGGGAAAATATATCTGTAATATTCATTTGATTATTTTAATCAATAGCAGAATTTAAGAAAACAATTCAGTAAATGAATTTCGACAGTAAAAAAAAAATGATTTTGAATTAATCCATGCTTTAATTTTTTAAAATAACTTTTCATTAAAAAGTAGCTCAAAGTGAACTTTTCTTCTTTAGATTTCCTGAGGATGCATCACTTGGCTGAATTGACCCAGCATTAGTAGTTGTTTGGGTTCATTTGATTTTTATTTACAACTTTAAAGCAATAGGAGGGAAAGGAACTTTTTATTTGGAGCCTCGATCAAGTGGCGAGCTTGCATTTTCTCTTCAAACTTCCACTCCACGCCAACGGGAGAAGCCTCAACGAATTTAGTGGCGGATTTTTAGTATCCCTGGAACTCGAACGTTCGCGACCTTGTCATCTCGGCAACCGTGACAACTTAATATGCTTCAAAAATATTGTGGCTGGCATCTTGTGATAAAATTGACAGAAAAAGTGCATAAAGACATAGACGTTTCAAATAAAAAACTTCCCCCTCCCCATTTTGATTTTTTTCCGGTCATGCATTTCGCCAAAAGGGGGTCTTTGCCAATGTGAACCGAACTTTTTCGATCTGAACAAGTTATATTTCGCTCCGATTTCTCAATTCCTCAAATTCTCACCTGTTGGAGCACAGCGCACAGCTCTAAGAAAGTGTTTTGGGGCCAATACCAGGAATCTTACCCCCTCCCCTTTTCCTCTTAAGCACCCACACGTGGTTTAACGTTACGCAATGCCACCCCTCTCTTTGATCGATTGTTGTCATAGCAACGCGTGACGCAGATCCCGGGTCAACAAGGAGAAAAGGCACCCACGCGCCAAGGGGAAGGATGAAAAGAGTTTGAGGTCTATGTTCGGGGAGAAAAACATGAGTTATTTATAAAACATTTCCAAATCGATTCATTAAGCTGATCAATACAGAATCGCTTCATTTCCAATTCTCACACACAAACAATTAAGTGCTCAATAATGTTTGATAGAAATCATTCTATATACTACTTATAACCGCCACCATTTCATTCCATTCATGCAATCCATAGAAGGCATCCTACTCTAACTTGTAATTAACGCAAAATGTGTGGAAGAGACCCTCTTAATGCGCAGGCGTCGCTGGTGGCTTCAGGTGGCCGGAGACTCGAAAGTCGACGACATTTTGAATTGATTTTCTACGACACTTGGAAATGCTCTCAACTTTTATTTATTCCCCCTTTTGCACGCTAATATTTAACATAGCTAATGCCATTTTGTCATTATTTGAAGCATTTTAATTTTTGAAATACATAAATTCTTTTGGATGGTGAAGGATTTTAGACGACCGCACATGCTTTGTCACGCAAGAAAGAAAATTAAATCCATTTTTAATATATATATGACATTTGTTTTATACGATTTTAATGAATTTTTAGGACAGTTATTATGTGTGTGTTTTCTTAAGGAGTTATTACTTTGGTGTTGACAAACGCTACTTTTGTCTGAGATTTTGAAACATCCCTTTTTCCCTATAAAAAAAAAACTCTTTCATTTGCAGTACAGCCAATCATCCTTTTTCAGAACGGCCTGTGGCCGCGGTAGCCAAGTGGTCTAGGCATCGGATCGTGGCTAGCCTGTCATGAGTTCGATCCCAGTACCACTGAAGACCTGCCGTGTAGGGGAGCGATGCATGCTAAATCTGTCGAGAGCTCAAACGTCCTCCCGTTGATGTGGTGTGGTAGTTAGGAGAGGGGTGTCAGCTCAGGTGTCGTCCGCGTCACTTGACCATGGTTCAAAATTACGCGGACCGTCCCCAAAAGCCCTCGTGTAGCTGAACAGTGGGACGTTAATATTCACTCACTTTTCAGAACGACCAAATATTCCAGTGATTTGCTTTTTCTTCGCTTCAGTGTTGGATTCTTTGGGTAAAGAACAACTGACTTGAGGATAAAAAAAAGAAAGTTTCATTTTTATCACAGCTGATATTTCGATACGCACCCAGATAGTATTAGATAACCAGCATTTTTACACAATCCAATCCAACAGGATTCTATCCAATCCAATCGAAAACTCTTTTTCATTATTTGAAGAAACAAATTGACTGAGTGATGTAGCGAACTTAGAAGATTCCAAAATTTCGAGCAATTGAATCCTACTTTCTAGAAAATTATTAAATAAAAATACTATCCCGTTGCCTTGTAAGTAAGAATACTTTTTTAGATACACAAACACAGGAGAAAAGAAAATTCAGAAGGAAAAAAAAAATTCACGAAGAACTAATGGAAATGAATTTTCTTTTTCTCTCTCACTGCCTACCTGTTTTTTTTCTCTCTCTCTTTCTGAAAAGTAGCCTTTGCATATAGCGTAAATTTTCGCTCATTATATATTTTTATTTTATGAGGTTTCATTTCTATATGAAAAATAATTTTAAAAGTGCAAAAAGCTAATTTGTCTCCAATCGAAATACTTTTCAATGAATCTTTAGGGGCACATTTAAGCGTCCCTTGAATGAAAATTTGATGAGAATAATGCTTATATTCCTTTCCTTCAAAGAGCTGAAAGTGGCCGCGGTAGCCCAGTGGTCTAGGCATCGGATCGTGGCTAGCATGTCATGAGTTCGATTCCAGTACCACTGAAGACCCACCGTGCAGGGGAGCGATGCACTTTAAATATGTCGAGAGCTCAAACGTCCTCCCGTTGGTGTGGTGTGGTAGTTAGGAGAGGGGGTGCCAGCTCAGGTGTCGTCCGCGTCACTTGACCATGGTTCAAAATTACGCGGACTGTCCCCAAAAGCCCTCTTGTAGCTGAACAGTGGGACGTGGATATTCACTCACTCATTCAAAGAGCCTGAAATAGACATTTTTAAAAAATTTTGGAACACTTTAGAAAAGAAATAGATCAATTGCGCTGACGTTTCAATGAAAAAAGTAATCGTGTGAGCACGTAAAAACAATCCAATGCAAAACGAAGTGAATCGATAGAAAAAGGTTTGTTCAATTCCTTCTGTTGAACGAAATGTTTTGCTCGCGTTTTCTTTCGGTTGAAAATGTCGTAAGATTGAGAGGAATTTTTTTCATGAGTTTTCCCCCCTATAAATTGTAGACGACTAGGAGATGAGCCAAATTCTGCAGTTAAATTTGTTGAAATGTGGAAAATTCAGAGCTGTTGTTATTTTTATTGTAATTATTATGATTATTTCATTTTTTACACTGTCGCATTTTATCCAGACTGCAAATCGGTATTTTATTGGGATTTTTTAATATAGCTGGAGAGTCGTCCTTGTAGAAAAGCTGATGTCTATTGAGATTCAAACTGTGTGGAGCCATTCTTCTTGTAGAGCAGTTTTCAGCTCAATAAGAGTGACTGGAGGTGGGAAACGTGAAGATACAGCACGGCCGAGAGCATCCCAAAGATTTTCAATGGGATTAAGGTCGGGTGAATATGCTGACCACGCCATACGCACAATCCCTTCACTCACCAGCTCTATGGGGACGTGCGTTATCGTCCATTGAAACAAAAGTAGGGCCAACTGCTGCAGCGTACAATCTCACAATAGGTTCTAGGACTTCATCTCGATACAGGACTGCCGTCACAGAACCCCGTTTAAAGATGTGCAGGTCGGTGCGGTATCCTAATGAAATCATTGCCCACACCATAATGCTTCCGTCTCGGAATGCGTGATGTTCGGTGATGTTTTGGGGCTGATTGCGTGTTCCTTGTTTAAGCCATATCCTTATACGCTTGTCATCTGGCTCCGTAGCAAATCTTGACTCATCAGTAAACATGACACTACCCCAGTCAGACACTGTCCAATTTCCATATTCACGTCACCACTTTAATTGTTCCCCTCTTGATTGGACGGATAGAGGAACACAAACTCGAGGTACCCGGGCATACAGTCCATTCATATGTAATCTTCGGCGTACAGTAGCTGCAGATATAGCCTTACCAATAGACGCTGTAACCATAGATGTCACACGTGTGGAGGTCACTCTGCGATTCCGCTTGGCTACAATAGCAATATATCGATCTTCTGCGGGGGTTGTAACTCTTGGGCGACCGCCTACGGGCCTTCGGACAACTGTCTGTCTGGTTTAGAATTGTTTCCATAAACGTGAAATTACAGAATGATGAATGCCGAAGAAAAGAGCAACATCTGTGATCGACTGTCCTGCTTCAATGCGCCCCACAGCACGCCAGCGCTCAGAATCTTCCATTTGTTTTCTGGAAGTCATAGAAACACGTACGTCTTGAAAACAAATTGTACGAAAGTTTTAAACACCTTCTATCAGCACTTATAAGGAACTTCTGTAACCCTTCATAAAGCTGGCTTCTTATAAGACTGCCCTTTTTGCATATTTCTTGACATGAATGCACGATTGGCTGTTACCTAGCATATTTGCATACTTCCATCTACCTCTGCAGCGAATTGCATCCTCTTCAATTCTGATTGGCTTCCAAAAATTAGCATTTCCTCTCCGTACTTAACTTTTGGAAGTGAGTGTATATACACTCATGGACAAAAAAATGAGCGCACCAAGAAATAATTGCGAGATCGTAACGAAACTTGGCATGAAGGTACATGTCGAGGAGATATGCAAATGATAAGAAATGCAGTATCATTGCGCATTACGTATAGCCGGTAGAGGACGTTTAACGTCATTCTCCGTGGAGTATAAAACAGGTAACCAAAGGTTGTTTGAGTGTACTGAATCGTTTACAAAGGAACAGCTGAGGTAGAAATGCCATTACGCCGTTTTCAAAGGCAATAAGAGCAGCTGTCGCAGTTTGAGAGGGGGAGAATCATCGTCACGATGGAAGCTGGGTGGTCAGCTAGGCGAGTAGCTCGTCAATTAGACCGCTCTGATTGTGTTGTGAGGAGGTGTTGGGATCAGTGGATCCGAGAGATGTCATTTACACGAAGGACAGGCTCAGGACGCCCTCGACATACCAGTCGTTGACAAGAACACCACATCGTAAGAAATGCACGCGTACAGCCAACTGCTTCATCAGCCGCCATCCAGGCACAGGTAACTCCTTCACTAGGGGCCCCTGTGTCTTCTCGAACCATACGATGGCACCTGGCTGAATAACATTTGGGATCGTGACGCCCATTACGTGTGCTGCTCTTGACACCCACCCATCGACGCCTCCGTTTGGATTGGTGCCCCTCACGAGAAAACTGTACTGCAGCGGAATGGAACCAGGTCGTATTTAGTGACGAATCCAAATTCAATCTCAGCAGTAATGACAATCGTGTTCGTGTGTGGAGACCCCATAGTGAACCCCTCAGTCCTGCTTTTGCTTTACAATGACACACCACTCCCACAGATAGTGTGAGGGTATGGGGTGCCATTGCCTGCAATGCACGGTCACCCCTAGTATTGATCCATGGCACCATGACAGTCCAGTGGTATGTCCATGACATCTTGCAACCACATGTGTTGCCACTCATGAAACGACTCCCAGGAGCCATTTTTCAACATGGCAATGCTCGGCCTCACACGGAAATGGTGTTACAAGACTGTCTTCGCACTGTCACTACCCTTCCTTGGCCTACCAGATCCCCAGATTTGTCTCGAATCGAGCATATCTTGGATTAGTTGGGACGGCGAATTAGGCATCCCACGAGTTTGAACGAACTAGAGGCAAGATTACATCAAATATGGAACGAATTGTTTCAAGACATCATACAGAACTCGTATGCCTAAATCCCTGATCGTATTGCATCATGCATTCGCGCTAGAGAGGTTTCAACAGGGTATTCAATCCTCCGTTATTTTGGCTTTTTCTCTGAAATAAATTATCCTTTTTCTTTGATTTTCTAATCATTTACTTATATCAAAGTAGTCAGTACGTATGTAAAATTTCGTTTCATTTTGCCGACTCCTTGGTGCGTTAATTTTTTTGTTCATTAGTGTATACTGAAGTGAGTTTTTTCAAAATTTTCTCAAAATATTTTGCCAGTGAGCAATTATCGTAAAAAAAATTACAAATTTTTTTTTAAAGAAATTCATAGTGATATTTTTTTACGTTGCATGTTTTTGAACAAATTAAACAATTTATTTCAAAAATCACCCTTCAGTACAAGTATGAAAGTATAATTAACATACAGACACAAGTTTTATATTTAACCGTTTCTGAGAAAATGGTACATAAAAAAGATCAATTTAACATTAGTGTTATAGGAGGTACCAACTAACCTTTAAGTTGCAATCCTTTATTAGTTGGGTGCGTGATCTCCTTTACTGTAGATTCAGGATTAACAGCGACGATGCATACTTACAAACAGATCGTAAACCGCATTTTGTGGGATCTGTACCTATCCTCAAAAAGGCATGATAACAAGTCATTATTGTTTCGGGGAATATTGCAAAAGAAACAGAAATACGGCTCTTAAGCATGTCCCAGACAGGCTTTATTAAGGGAGGTCAGTAGGGTAAAAATCATGGAATGATCGATTTTGAGTTTTTGATATTTCTGAAATCTTTATTTCATTACCTTTCTAGGGATATAACATTTATGCCATATTTTCAATTAGAACTATGTCCAAATGACTTTTAAAAAATTATCAACTGGTGGGCCACGCCCCCTTTCGACAGATATTTGCCTTTTAAATATCCTGAAACAATTGCAAAGCCTTCTTTTTGTTTATTCAAACGCAATTAACTTTAGATAACAGTTGACTGTTCGATTAACTGTATTAGTTTGGTGGCGGAATTTCGAGTTACAACATGCTTCCAAGAGTTTTAAAGTATTATTTCTTATTAAATATTGACTTTCACAAGGTATGATTTTTTTCAAAACTACTATTTTCATTATTTATAATTTTAAAATTACTTTTTAAAAAAATAAAATTTTTCTAAATTTACTGTATGTGAAAAAAAAAGCTGCAAATTTACATTACATATTCCTTATGCATTCTTGTGGATACTGAAGTGATATTTTGAAAATATTACAACAAAAAAGAAACATTTAGCTTAGAGCACATGTGTCAAAAAACAAACAAATTTGAATAAATTCATTGATGATAAATAAATGTCTGTTTTTAAAAAAAACTAATTTAAAAAAAAATATCACTTCAGTATAAATATAAATGTTACTTAACTGTACAGACAAGTTTTTAAACTTAAATATTCAAAAGTTTCTGAATGAATTGTACATACAAAAATTCAGATGTGTAATACCATTTGTCGTTGCAAGAAGCTGGTTAAATACATAAAAATACCTAAATATCATGTTTAAAAACATAAAAGCAGTTTTATTTTTGCTGTTTAAGAAATCATGTGTACAGTTTAGAGAAACTTTTGAAATTTAAAAGTCTTAAAAACATGTTTGCATGTGAACACACAGAACACATATGAAAACTTTCGAAATGACGTAAAATCATGTTTTTTCAAATGCACACCAAAACCAAATAGATAAATTTTTTCCCATTATATTTATGATGATATTTGCTCTACTTTGATATTTGTAATACATAAATGCTACAAATTCTTCTAAAATTTATAGCGATTTTGTGATAATAGATGTAAATTTTACAAAATATCTCGTTAAACAAAAACTGAAAAATGTTATGTATGTATTTTCTGACAATTTGAAAACATTTTTGATGCTTTTTTTACTTAAAATATATTGACTTGATGCTAATGTTGAATAAAATGTGGCAAATACATGTTGGAAGTCATAATTTTTGTGATAAAGTGACATTTCATGTTAAAAATGCATTTTTCAAAAAGTTTGTTTATAAAAATTTATGTTCTTTTTTCTCAGAAAATAATGCAAGGATGCTCATAAAATTTCAGTAAAACATAACTCATATGTACACTGAACATAACCATGTACACTGAAGTGTGCCTTTATAAATTTTCCCAAAATAATTTATTATAAAGCATTTATTGTAGAAAAAAAATGAAAATTTTCAAGAAATTCATAGTAATATTTTTATGTTGCATGGTTTTGAAAAAATTTAACATTATATTTGAAATATCTCACTTCAGCATAAATATTAAAGTCTAATTAATATTCAGACTAAATCAAAAGTCTTAATATTTAACAGTTTCTCAGAAAAAGTACACATATATATGTGATCATACGGGATGATTTTTGTCGTTACCTGTAAAGCTTGTTATGCACATAAAATTACATAAAGTTCATGTTTAAAAACATAAAAACAGTTTTCTTCTTTTGGATATCATTTATGTAATATTTAAATAAACTTTTTAATTCTGATACTTTAAGAAATTGTGTTTACATGTGAATATACAAAGCACTAGTGAAACTTTTCGAAATGTCATTTATTCATGTATTATATTTCTTAATTTGTGTCTTTTTTTTTTAAATTTATTGTATGCATGAACTGGGATTTTTTATTTTATATTTCATATATATTGTGTATACTGAAGTGAAATTTTTGAGATATTCCTCAGACATTTAGCTAAAAAGCAGATGTCGTAACATAGAAAAGGAAAATTTTTATAAAATTCATTATTCTACTGTGCAAAAATTACATTTTTAAACAGGCTGATCAATTTTTTAAAAAAATTTCACTTCTGTATAAAGATAAATGTTAATTTAATGCACACATAAATTTTTAAGCTTTGTTTTGAATAGATTTTTAGTAAAAGGTACATAAATATATCCCAAAATGCAATGCCCTTTTTCGTTGCACAAAACTTGTTACATACAAAAAATACACACATTTCATGTTTAAAAACATAAAATCAGTTTTCTTGTTGTTGTTTTGGATACCATTTATGTAATATTTTAAGAATTCTTTTAATTCTGATACTTTAAGAAATTGTGTTTACATGTGAATTTATAAACCAGTAATGAAATTTTTCGAAATGTCGTATAATGATGTATTACCAAAGCCATATTTTCATGTATTGACACATTTTTACATGGTATTTATGATACTTATAGTCAACTTGGATGGACAGTAATGTATCAGAACTAAAAATTCTTCAAAAATTGATGCATAATTTGAGAAAAATGATGCAAATGCTATAAAATATCTCGATAGATTAAAAGTGAAAAATGCTATACATGTATTTTCTGAGAAATCTAAGTAAAAGAAATAAGTAAAAAGTCCTAGAAGTTATTGAGAATAAGCTAATATTTAAAAAATAGTGCAAATACAGATTGTAATTCATAATTTTTTTGATGAAGTGACATTTTATAATAAAAATGCAATTATCTCAAAACGGTGTTTTTAAAAATGCGAGTACCATTTTCTCAGAACCTATTCAACGGAAGCACTTGCAATCTTCACTGAATATTACTGATATGTTAATATATAAACTGAAGTGAACTTTTATTAATATACCGATAATATTTTTGTAAAAGTCAGTTATCGTGAAAAAAAATGACATTTTTCAAAAAATTCATACTGATACATTACGATGAAAGTTTTTGAAAAAACTAAACAATATATTTGAAAAAGCTCACTTCAGTTTAAATAAAAAAGTCTAATTAATATACAGAAAAAAATTTAAGTCTGTACATTTAATATTTTATGAGAAAAAGGCACATAAAAATGCTCAATTTAACATTAGCGGGATAGGGGGTACCGACTTACCTTAAGTTCAAGAGTACGGGACGTGCTGGCCATTCAACTTGAACCAGTGCTTCACATTCCACGTATTGGTTGACAATGCGAGCTCTACGTAGCTCTTTGTGTTATTTTCCATAAACAAGGCATCAGGACCCATGGTTATCAGATATAGATGAACATACTGGTCAAGGATAACATCCCTATAAAATAACTGCTGTCACTGAGCCGAGGCGAAAGACGTGCAGATCAGCTCGGCCACCGACTACCATCCCTACATAAACTCTGACATCAGCACGATTTTACCTGTCTTTCAGTGATGTTATGAGCTTGAGTCTGGGCTCCTGATATTATCCTGATCCATATCTATCGGGAATCGTTGTTTTTGGAAAATCTTGACTCATTGGTGAACAATACATTTGCTCATTTCTGTGATGTTCAATGCATGAGATCCAAAGCCCTACATAATTAAGGTTTACTGTGAAACGGCGTCAATGGCACCCGAATTGATGGTCATTTGGAATACAGATGACTCTTATGCAGTCATTCAAACAGTTCGTTGGGATATCACTATTCTTGATGACGTCTCAACACTCGAATTCCTAGATGGTTGTGATCCTAGGACGTCCACTACTAGGTCTTCATGACTCTGTATGTTTATTTGTATAGCGAATCAACAAGCAGTTGTGATTTAATGGTTGACATTTACAGTCGAAAACTCCAACAACTGATCTCTAGAAGGGATCTGTCTGATTGTATACCACCTACGTTTTAATTCTAATGTCGTCAACGACTCATTTCCAGAAAATTTTGGGGTGGTGGATTATCACCAAACAATAGTAACGTAAAACACATCGAATGAAATAGCAAATTCTGAAATAAATCTCTTTTTATGCCTGCCGCATTACATGGCCAAAGCTCTATGTATCAGAACTGCTTTGATATTTCCCTCCGTTACATTTGTAAATTTTGATGCTGTAACCTTTCTTCTTTTCGAGTTATAGTAATTTTATTGTTTGTTGCTTATTTTTAAAACATAGAGTTTATCCGTTAGCATTAGCAAACGATAAAATAATCTGAAAACAACAGTACATTTAATCAATTATTTAGACTTTAAATGCACTCAATTAAATACATCTGATTTTTTTTTCCTTTTTGACTAATATAAAGATTTTTTTTTAATTTGATTAATTTTTTTCAGTAAAATTTTTATGTTTGAAAACTCTGATATTCGAACGCTTTCAACTTCTTCAATTAATATACACTAGTGTGCAAAAATTAAGGATGAGGCGGTTTTTTCAATATACCTTTGTAAAAAAGCATTCCAAATCAACACATTTAATACCGTAAGATCCCCAATACGTAAGGACATGAGTAATGTAAGCAACACTTACTAAAAGAGAAATCAGAGGGATAAAAAGAAGCTTTATTGAAAAAGTAGCATGGAGCGCAATGCGACTGAAGGCCGAAACATCCCTGTGATGGGTGTCCAGTAAGAAATATCCGGTCTTTAGTAGGGGATATGATCTCCCCTGACTGCTAGGCAGGTTTCACAGCGTCTGCCCATGCTGAGAATGAGGGTGTCAATGAGTTGTTGAGGCATTGCTGCCCATTCGTCTTGCAGCGCCAATCGAAGCTCCGGAATCGTTACTGGTGGTAAGGTACGAGCTGCCAAGCGTCTGCCTAGAAAATCCCATACATGCTCGATGGGATGGAGATCCGGAGATCGTGCCGGCCAATCCATACGTTCAATATCCTCACTCTCTAAGAGCTGTTCGGCAGCTACTGTGCGATGACATGGTGCATTGTCGTCCATGAAAAGGAACTGCGGACCCATAGCGCCTCTAAAAAGACGCACATATGGAAGAAGAATCTCGTTACAATAACGGGTCCCGTTGACTGAACCTGCGTCGAAGATGTGAAGGTCTGTACGACTACCAAGCATGATGCCTCCCCAAACGAGAACACCGCCACCTCCATACCTGTCCCTTTCAATGATGTTCGAGGGATGATTGCGGCTTCCTCGCTCTCTCCAGATGAGTATGCGATGAGAATCGCTACTCAGACTGAATCTGCTCTCATCTGTAAAGAGTACTCGTCCCCATTCATTGTCTCTCCAATTCCGGTATTCCCGGCACCACAGAGAACGCCTTCTCCGATGGGCAGGCGTTAGAGGTTCACACCGTACAGGGCATCGTGCAAACAGACCCCCACCGTGCAGTCTTCTGGCCACGGTAAAACGCGATATCGGTCGTCCAGTCGCCTGTGTCGTGTGTCTAGCGATTTCTCCCGCTGTCTGCCGCCTGTTTCTTCTGGCCTGTAAGGCAATATACCGGTCATCTGCGGGTGTGGTTCCTCGTGGACGACCACTACTGAACCCCCGGATAGCTGTTCCTGTAGTTTGAAATTGTCTCCAAAGTCGTGAAACGATACTGTGAGCAATTCCGAACTCTGCAGCCACACTTGTCACACTGCGACCTTCCTCCAACTTCCCAATGATTCGACCTCGGGTAAAAGCATCCAGATGTCGTCTAACAGATTGATTATTCGCCCTTTCTCGCTGAGGCAGCACCTCGGTGTGATTTTAACTGCTATACGGTGTGCAATCTCTTTGCCAGAAACACTAATCTTACACCGACAACATGCTTTACTACTCAGACACTCCCCCATTACGTCTACCTGCATATCTGCGCATGTGCTATTGTACATCACCTCACTTAATCTCCTGATTGGTCTTTCTGTCCGCTCTGCCTCTTCGTTCAGCTGATATGCTAATTTTTCGACTTCGTCCTTAATTTTTGCACACCAGTGTATTTTGAATATTACTCTATGGAAAAAAAAATTTTATGTAAAATAAAATACAGTTTGTTGGGTTTAAGAAAAAGAAAGTTCTGTCGCGTTTCTTCTTTTTTATTTAAAATTTAGTTTAATTTACGAGTATATGTCCTTTGTTAGTTACAACTGTCTACCAGGGTTCTGGCAGCTTATTTCCCTGGTAAAGAAGTCCTGTTTTTGAGATAAGTATTCTTCCACGGCCCCATTTGGATATACCTCATAATTATTTATACCCCTCATAATTTATATATACCGTATTTACTCGAATCTAAGCCACACTATTTTTTCAGTGTTAATGCGACAGAAAATAGGGTGCAGCTTACAATCGAAAGCAAAATATTTGTTGAAAATTGAATTTCGAAAAGGAAAAAATGAGACATTTCATTCTTGCATAGAAGACTTATCGCATTCTGCTCAGTATTCAGTCTATCCTAAAAATCATTGTCTGCTCGTATTTAGGAATTAAATTTTTTTTGCGTGCTCTTTCTTTTAATCACCCAAACATCAAAGATATCGGTAATAGCATCAAGAAGACAGTTCACTAGGACGCAAGTATGAAAAGGGAGGGAATTTTATATGCAGAAAAAAAACGGAAACAGAGCAGCGGCCACTGAAAATTTGACACGGATGTAACAAATATACGTCAATTGTGTAAAAAAAAAGCATATAATTTTGCTAGTAAATGATCAACAGTCTTTAATCCTTTTCTTTGCATTCTTCTATAATACATTTTTTAAAAAAAAAATGTTGCATAACAAATGCTTTGAATAACGACAGCGTGAAAGAAATTGGTGAGACTCTTGAAGTCAGCTGTTACAATGGGAGTGACGAATCTTTTTCGAAACTGACGTTTAGAGTAATTATAGATTCATGTGGTATTTGAAATATTTTAATATACTGGTGAAATAAATTAGTTATTAACTTCTTATTATTTTTCATTATATATTTTTTTAATTTCTGAAATATCGGATATTGAGGAACCTCTTACAGAATTTTATTTTTTCTCAAATAGATAAAAGATAAATATCTTAATAGAGAATTGGGGGTGCGGCTTTGAATAGATGGTGACTTAGATTCGTATAAATACGGTATTTATTTCCATCAAGAAAGTTTTGCAGATAATAGTCAGATCTGAAGATAATAGTCAGATGGTGCAATATGAAGAGTATATGCTGGCTGAGGTAAAGTTTCTCTCAACCCAACTCTACAACTTTTTATGCGGTGCTTCTTGCCACATGTATTCTAGTGTTGTCGGGATGAAAAATTACACTCATTGTGTTCAACAAAGATGGACGTTCATGTTGAATTTCTTCATTCAAAACATCAAGTTGCGAACAGTAACGGCTGGTTCATTTTCTTTCGGCAACTCATAGTACACTCTACCATTGCTGTCTCATCAACAACCCAACATAAACTTCTTCTGATGCACCCTAGCTTTGGATGTGGATGGTGGTGTGTCCCCCTCTAAACATATACTTTTTTCTAACCACGTGTTTATACTCTATCCACTTTTCATTTCCAGTCCACCAAGTGGCCCCAAAACGATTCCCTTTTATGACGAACAAGATTTGGAGAGCTTATCGAAATTCAGTCCATCAAGTTTTTTTTCACTTAACTCGTGTGGCACCCAAACAGAGAGTTTGCACACGAAACTAAGCCTTTTAATATAATCCAAAGTAGTATAGTCTGATGAATCCCAAGCTTGAAGCCCACTTCTGGGGAAGTTAACATCCGATTTATCCTGATCATATTACGCAGCACTTCATCACTGACATCTGATAGCCTTCCTGGTTTGGGTTCATCTTTCAAAGAAAAATCACCTTAAGCATAATTTTTCAAGTCATGTTTGGCATGTTCGCGCGCGTGAACTGTTAGTGTTTCTTCTCCAAATACTTCACGCAAGTTTCTTTTTGCCTCCATCACGTTATTCCCTTTTTGGAACACAAACAATATCTTAAGTGTACTGTTTCTTCATTCACGTTGACAGCTTTACAAGTTAAAAAAAGCTGACTAAAATGCAAAAAAATGTGTTTAAAATCATCAGTAGCATCTAATCTAACTGTTTAAACCTATTTTTCAGTTGGATCCGAATTCTTTATAAGGATCGACAACGCATAAAAGTGCACTGGTTCAAAAACGGCAGAACCTCCCTTGCATTCAATAATTCTGTAATTGAGCACGGCTTTTTTTTTAAAAAAAAGTGTGTGTTTTTATGTACGCACGTAAGAAGTTATGCTTCTTTGTATCAATTAATGACGTTTTGTGCAGCCCATTCCATTACTAGAAAAATATATCCTGAAACAATATTTAAATGTAATCAACTTGTTACAGGTGCTTTATAGATTGTAAAAAGTATTGTATTTGTTATAAAAATAAAAATCTTTCTAAAATTCTTGAGCAGGGCAATCTGGGCCAAGGACGAAAGGCGGTCACGAGCAGAGTTGGACAATACCAACCTTAAGTCAATCGGACCAACCAAACCCGAGATATAATCATGATTTAAATAAATTTAAACACCCCCGCACAGGGACAATAGGACCAATAACATGCGGGGTTTTCGTCAGACTGTATCTAGAGATGAGGTGAACCGAATGTGACACCTGAGACCTCATATTAAATGTCTCGGTGGGAAGAATCGTTCACGAGAAAATTAAGACATCCGCCTGAAGAGTTATGGTCATTTTAAAATAATTAAAAAAATTAGAACAATTAAATAAAATAGAAGCAGAGCACCCACCAACTCGAAATTCGGCATCGTTGTGGGGAAACACAAGAGGAATCCATTCGAACCGGTCCGGAGTCTGTAGTTGCAAATGGGGCAGCACTAACTTTGGAAAGAAAAACGACTCCCCTTGGGGGTGGAAGTAACTGTTACGTAAATGGTCACGTACATCCCAACAATACACAGAGTAGTAAGTGATCCCAAAGTTACATCCTTCTATCTCTATAATATCCTGACGTCATCAAAAGATCGAACCCCATAGAAATAACATGGGGATTCTAATTTTAGTGATAACGCCCACCTAGGCCCACTATCTACACACGAATTATAACAGATGAAAGAGCTCAACAAGGAGAACCTATGGTCCGAGTTTCATTAATGAAGCTAAAAAATCCTCAAAGATTTGAGGTATTTAAAAAAGTTTTAAAACTTCAAAATGTTAAATGTGGGTGAAGAAATGGGGGAAAAAATATATCTAGGATAGGGAGAACAATCGAATCCAGCCGGTGCGGTCTACCAAGGTAGCATAGGATTCGAGTTATTACTGGGGAAGCCCTGTAGGGGGGGGGAAGCACCGGAGGAGATCAATTCTACGTAAAGCTCGTACTAATATGAAAATATGGTGGATCTCCAAAAATCAAGTCCCAAGCTCAATTCCTTAGGAGGGGGTGAAACGTTTTCCAGTCCCCATAGGATTAACATGGGAGCAAGACTTTTTAGTGCTTAAGCCCTCTCCATACCTACACAATGGGAATGAAGTAGATGACTGGATGGGTCTCGACGAGTGGAACAGTTGGTTCAAATATCAAGTCCGAGACTCATACAGGAGCCAAGATATTGCGAATTTAAACAAATTTTAAAAGTTTAAAACAATTAAAAACTGCGGAAGAAATAGTCCTATGAGCATGAAGTTATAATAACCGGAAGCAAGCAGAGATGGATCGAATGATCCAGGTCCAAATGGACTGTGAGGAGGCTCGGTGCCGAGATATTGGCCTGAAAACTGTAGAGGGGGGTAAATGCACCTGGGGGAGATGCCTCCCAACATATATGGTTTATAACATTAGTTATTACGATCCCCCAAATATCAGTCCCCTAGCACCAAAAAAGTGGCATGTTAGAAAATTTCCTACTCCATAGGAATAACACGGAAAACTGATATTTTAGTGCGCATGCCCTCCCCTATCCCAACCACAAGCACATAGATATAAAATACATATGGGGGGGGGCACGCCAATTCGATCGACACCCATATAGCCAAGATCCCTCAGTAACTTCCTAAGTTATTAGACAACGGTGTGCGCGCGCATCGGTGTCGTGATGGTGTCGTCACACCCGTGACGATGTGCGCGCGCATCGAAAAAATTTACTGTCATCCTTTTTCCCTAACGCCCCAAAAGGAGTATAACTTCAACAAAAAAAAAACGGTAAACGTCAAAACTGTTCGTCAAATATCTACTTAAGAAATCATTTCATCCTAAATCTTCATTTGTAGACCAAGACGTCTTTTATTTATTATTCACACAAATTACGTTATAATATGATTATCGTACATTATATTGTGAATATATGTACGAAAACATTTATCACAGGTTAATTTGTACACAGAGTTCATGGAAGAATTCGTTTCGATAGAAAATCAAAAAGATGTGAACGCCACTCCACTTGAAACCAAAACAACAATCAATTTAGCTCTCGAAAGTAATAATAAACGATCAAAGTAACGATAAAATATTTTCAAAACCATTTAAGTAAAGTCAAATAAAGGATCTGCCCAAAATGTTTTAGTGTTTCTATAATAAAGCTTATAGGAACTCTAATGCAAGAATTCTTGCGACAAATATCTTTGCCACTCAACCAACATATAACAAGATGTAATACACATTTTACTAGATCTTAATTTTTCAAGTTTCTTTTATTATACATAATCATTGATAATAAACGACAGTATTAATGTGTTATACAAAATTCGGAGTAATAAAAAAATGCAAGTTTTTTAAGATAAAAACATTTAATAGTCTGCATGTTGCAGGCTTTTTCATACAATGAATTGCTTGTTACATTATTGATTGAGGCAGCGTGATAGATGACTAGCACCAACATCCCATTTAACATTCAAATAGCATTTTAAAGTTTTATATATTACATTTAAATTACAAACATAACATTTTGAATTATAAACATTATCAAAATTGCAACCAATAGAATAATTCAAAACCTAAATAGAAAAAAAAATTACAAATTAGGCAATTAATTCTAAACTAGTAATTATTTCTTGTATATATTCTATAATCCTTTTAGAGAAGGTTGTTATCTTTTAGAAGTGCCATTTAGTTTTGGGCAATACTATTTCCTGCCAATTATTTTGTGCTTGAAAGGGATGTAAATATTCTAAATCCTGTTTACTCTAAATTAATTGATCGAAAATACTTATGTTTTTGTTATATACATATGAGACTATCTCTTTGTTGCTAAGACCTGGTTCAGATAAATCTGTTACTGAAGGAAAGGAGAACCATAAAATCATTGGACATATGAGCCTGCTGTTAAAAATAATTTCTATTTGTGTTCATAACTATTATAAATTTCATAACAGTAAAAGTTAAAGAGTTTGTGACGGGGCTATTCGCAAGAATTTATTACTAATCCTCTTGTGTAACTTTGGGGCCAGCATTTGTTCTATTTCACAGCCTCTTTGGGAAAAACACACGAGATATTTATATGCTAATTATTTCGACTATATAAAGTCTAGATTTCGTAAATGTATAGGGAGAAGGAATTGCCAAACTACATGTATCGTCGGCGGATTACTTCAACGAGCTTAGCACGCATTTGGTAGTATTTGATATTATTCAAGTAAAGTACTATATTAATCATTAAAGGAATCAAAGGAATTAGATTCAGTACCGATCTGAGGTTAGCAAGAGTTCGTCTATTTGTCCGTTCTGTTAGCTGAGATTACTTAAACGGGAATATTAGATTTGAATGTTAGATTTGAGTATTAGATTTGAGTATCAGGATTAATCTAGGTATTAGAGAATCACTCCGAGGTTTCCACTTATAAATTGAACTTGTGTTTGTTAATTGTGTTTGTCTGTCTTAAATAAATATTTGTTGCAATGGCTTTTGTTGGGGATGATATGTTTCCTCCTACACTTAGAGGCGCGTCGGGCAGTGTGAGCTCAGTCCAAGATAGGACTGGGATACGACAAGTTATTAAGAGAAAGAGGGTTAAATGCGAATTACCAAATCTTCTCTTCAGATAATGCTTGAAGGACTTGACACGATTCCCATAATTCATCAAAATTTTGAATTCTTGAAGGAATGAATTTCCAAATTATTTCAATATTCGCCAAATAGTTTTCTAAGGCATGATCAGGATTTTTTATTTGATTATACAATATTTTGAATTTTGAGCTGGCTCCTACGAAATTTGTAGCGTTATCTGTACTTAGAGTTGTATTTTATTTCTACTACTAAAAATATCTTTAAAGTAGGTATTGTTTCCGATATAAAATAAGTATGTGCCTCTAAGTTCATTCTTTTAATGGCAAAACAAATAAAAATATAGAAATGTAACATTTTTTTATAAATTTCCTTTTTTTGTGTGTGTGATCTCGGTATTTAATTGGAAAAGGTCCACTAAAATCAATCTCTACATGTACTAATCGATAACTTGTGACGGGGCTATTCGCGAGACTTTCGAACTAATCCTCTTGGGAAACTTTCGGGCTAGCATTTATACTAATTTACAGCCTTTTCAGGAAAAACACGAGATAGATATATGTTAATTAGTTCGACTATATAAAGTCTATATATATAGATTTTGTAGATGTAAAGGGGAGAAGAAACCGCCAAGCTGTCAATTAAGTTATATATCGGAGATTTATTTCACGAACTTAGCGCTCGTTTAAAAGGTGTAAATTGTTAGATTGAAGATTTATGATAATAGATTCAGTACCTGCCTGAGGTTAGTTAGAGATCGTTCTCCTTGTCCATTTCTGGTAGTCGGGTTTACTTAGAATTGAATATTACGATTAATCGACGTTTTAGGAATCACTCCTAGTTTTCTTCTTATAGTTAAACTTGTGATTGTTTAAGTGTTTGTCAGTACTTGAATAAATATATTTGTCATTATGGCGTTTGTTGGTGATGCTATATTTCCTCCCACACTTAGAGACGCGCCGGGAGGAGTAATAGGGGTCCCAGGGAGGACCCCGCCACCACAATGGCAACCAACGGGATTGTCCACTGGACATATCTCCCTAAACCCCGAGATGGGAGTCGGATCCAATTTAAGCTCTTGCCTGATATTTGTTTTTCCGGAGTTGAAAACATAGAGGAATTTTTAGAATGCATTGACAGTAATGTTAAATTTTACGAGATACCTAGCAATTTGGCATGTTCTTATCTCAAAGGGAGTCTCCGAGGACGTGCGTTGGACTGGTTCGAGGTGTTTAAGTAATCGTTAAAGAAGGGGAATGCTACGGATTTTGCGCAATTAAAAGAAGCTTTGACAGAAAATTACCCAGTAGTTAGGAATAAGACTAAATTAGAAGTCAGGTTGTAACGGATCTATACGGTCTTAAACTAACAATCTCTATTTTTCTTAAAAGTTTTATTTATATCAACCAATCTCCACCGGCAGCCAAGGCGTATTTATTAAAATGAGATATTTTATATAAGTTCGGGTTTCGCGAGTTAAAGAAGGATGAAATGAAATGAGAAAGAGTTGTAAAGTGAAGATTTCTAAAGTAAATTGAATCGAAGCATCGAAAAATCAACTCGCAGTCGTTGATAAATTTAGTGTGTAGTAAAGCTACAAGCACAAAGCTGAAGAGCTGAAGATTGAATTCGTAAATTCAAGAGTGAATATTAGCCTTTATTCGATCCAACCGGAATCCAAGTATTCAACAAGACGGAATTGCCAAAATTTAAGAATCAGGTTAGTGACTTAGAAATTGTAATTACGTGTACGTGTGTTAGCTGTAATTGTATGCGATGATCTTTCGTGGATTCAGTTCAGATTCCGTAGTTCCGCTAATAGTTATCCCTTCTCCTCCTCCACTGTGTTTTATTGTTCTTAAATTTGAATAGTGTATGGGTAACCTTCCTTGATTAAGAGGTATCAATAAATAAAGTGATTTGTAAAGATGTCTTTTGAATTCGTTAACCCACCTACACGTCCAGAAACGAGTAACACTAGACGGGGAGATGATAATCTTAGGGGAGGTTATGCGTCATGACACTGGGGCCCAACTTAAATATCGGAATTAAGAGCAAGTGCTGGATTTAGGGTTCTGCCAGAATTATTCTTTTCATGTAGAGAGAATGTATCGGAGTTTCTTGACAACATTGATGATAATATAGCTTATTATGAGATACCAGCGAATCTGGCGTGTGCGTATTTAAAGGGTCATTTAATTGGGAGAGCATTAGACTTGTTTTAGGTCATCAGATTTGCTTGTGTAAATGGAGAAGCGACTGCCTTCGCATCACTTAAAAAGAAGTTGTCAGATAGTTTTCCAGTGGTACGGAATAAATCGGAGTTAGAAGCTCAGTTTTTTTCATCAAAGCAGCTGAGAGATCAGGCCCCGTCCGACTTTATTTATAAGCTATTAAAACTCCGTAGAGCTTTAGGTTTGAGATATGATGAGTTAAAATTGGTCGATCACATAGTAATACGACTCGAACCCCATATTATGGATTATTTAGAGGTGCGAAACCCCACAACGAAAGCACAGTTGTTAGAGTTGGTCGAACGGTATGAAGAACGTCATAGCTGCAGAGAAACCCAGGGTTCGAGTAATAATTTTGCTAGACGAGGTTGGGATATGAGTAGGAATCTTGCGGAAAGACGAAATAATGGAAATTGGAGAGATACAGGGGTCGAAAATAGACAAAATGATCAGAGAGGAGTAAGCAGAGGTGCGAATAATTTTTCTCGTCGCAATTAACAAAATCAAGGATTCGAGGGAGAAATTCGCAATAACCAACCAAATCATTGAACAGACCGCTATCAGAACAGAAGAATTTTGGTTATGAAAAGTCCTATTGATGATTCAGCAAAGCGGAATTGGAGGTGTGGTGATTGCACCAGCGGTAAGCAAGAAAATGCCAATTTAAACTTCTAAGCGATCGTGTTGCAGGACATAAGCGGTCACTAGCTGAGTCAAATCCTCCTAATCGGATTAAACTTAATTCATTACGGTTATCACCAGTTGATCTTCCATATGTACCGATTGTTTTACATGACACGCTTTTGTAAAAGCTCTCTGGGATACAGGTGCGGAGAAATCATTTATTTCAGAGGAGACGTACCAATCATATTTTTCTTTTCGTCCCATTAAAAAATCGTCAGCGGAAGTAGTTACGGCAGAAGGGTCGCAGTGCAGAAATTTGGGCACCGTTGAGTTACGAATTAAGAAAAGAGAATTTTCGAAGTTGTGGAATTTTCATGTGATTGCTGAGATGCAATATCCATGCATCTTAGGCATTGATTTTATGTCCCATGCAAAGATAAGTTTTGATTTTTTTACGAAATCGTTAATCATTCCGGACTCGCAGATTGATAAAGGGGCAATTTCGAACAAACCGGTACGGATAGATTTGTTAAAGACTAAGTTAAATGCAGGGCAAAAACAGAAGTTGGCAGATTTTAATGTGGAATGGGAGCATCGCCCAGGTACGCAAAATGTGGAGGCTGATATATTGTCTAGAAATCCGTTAGATAATAATGAGAAAGCAAAGTTGTCTTGTGCGGTGATTAGGTCTTTGGTATTATCGTCTAGGGAACAGTTGAGAGAAGAACAGAGGAATGATCCGGAGTTGGGTCATATCATGCGGTTTTTAGAAAATCCTGAAGATAGTAAAAATTAATGATTCAATCTGTAGAAATTGGTCCTGCGACTTTAAATTAATAAATGGGTTGTTATACTATGTAAAATATACAACCACGCTCGGTGAATTAAGGGTATTTATACCCAAAACATTACGTAAAGATGTTATGCAAGAATTCCATGACTCGCCGATGGCGGGCCATCTAGGCAAAAGGAAAACCTACTTAAAATTAAAAGACGCGTGTTATTTCCCATTCATGCTGAAATTCATTTATAAATATGTTTCAACCTGTGATCTTTGCCAAAAAATCAATTATAAGAACTTATTACCAGCTGGTCAATTAATTCCGATATTAAGGAATTTTCCGAATGAAAAAGTATTTTTAGATTTATTAGGCGCATACCCTGCAACTAGTCCGGAACGTTATAAATTTATTTTAGTAATAACGGATAATTTTTCTAAATGGGTTGAAATAGTTCCCTTAAGGAAAGCTTAGGCTAAAGCATATGCCAATGCATTTTTTGAGAATTATATTTCACGTTATGGAGCTCCTGTTAAGTTAATTAGTGATAATGGCCCCCAAATGATATCCTAAGTTTTTCAGCAAGTGTGTCGCAGGTTGAACATAAAACATGTTAAAACTGTGGTATATCGTCCACAAGCTAATCAACGGAAAGAGTTAATCGTACTCTTCTACAAATGAGATTTAGAGTTTTGTCGAGGATAATCATACTAACTGGGACCAATTTCTCTGCGAGTTTAGTTATGCTTTGAGGACAACAGTACATGTGTGTGAGACAACGGGTAAAACACCAGCGGAAATATTTTTAGGTAGAAAATTAATCACCCCATTTCAAAAATTAGTAATGGTAACTGATGGATCAGACTTAGTTTGCGGAAATATGGAAAAGTTGTTTGAGGAGGCTAGGAGAAATAATAAAAAGCAGCACGGGAAGTGGGCGAAATATTATAATAAGAGATGTGAAGTTAATGTGAAGGTTGATGATCTAGTGTTGGTTCAAACTCACCCGTTGAGTTCGGCGAGTAAGAAAATTGTGGGTAAATGTATGCCAAAGTTTGAGGGCCCCTATAAGCTTTTGAGTGTGATAAAAAATAATTTAGTAATATTAAAGTTTGGTAAAAGAATAACGGTTAATGTGAATCAGGTGAGAATTTACCATCAAAGAGAATCAGAAGACAGTGTCGCCGAATCGGAAATTGCGGGAAGTAGCCATCATAATGCAGTAGCATCAGACAGGTCGGATGATAGGTAGCCGAGAGTAGTGCAATCAGAAAGTGATGGGAATTGTAGTAGAGGATCAGAATCAGGAAATTTGGAAGGTAGTGGAGATGTAGTCAGGGATAGACGCGATGGAGAAGAGGTGAGAAGGAAAAAGCGTGTGCGGACGGAGTCGACCGTTTCTTCGGGGAGGTGTACAATTTCAGGAAAGAAATCCACGTTGGATGGAAGGGAGAAAAGAGGCCAGAATCCTGGGTCGAAGTGCAACAAAGGAAGAAGGGCAGAGGCTATCCTGTGACAAGAAAGATGTCCTCGTCCGCCTCGTCACGAAAGCGGTGCAGAAGGTGGAAGTCCGAGAGGCAATCGGGAAGGAACAACTAATCAGGACCATCCCGCAGAGAGAACAATCCGACAACAAATCCCGTCAGTCAGCAAGACGGAACTGCCTTACGAACTCCGGAGCCGACGTCGAGTGGACAGCAGTCAGATGGAATCCCGCAGAAAGTGCAGGAACGCCCAGCAAGGCATCAACTACAGCAGACTCAGTAGTTAGGGCCCAGAAGGTTGGAGCGGAGAAGGCACAGCCTAGGACAAGGTAAGCTCAGTAAGGAGCCGTGGTTGGAGACAAAGCCTATGCAGGTGGATCTAAAAGGTGTGGATATAATTCTAATTTGTTTATTTTCCCTCTGACAGACAGTTCAGAGTATTTTTCCATGAGCTGATCTAAAATTTTGTTTGTAAAATTCGCGTACAAAGTTGTCACTACTTTGTGTGCGTTTCATATCGATTAGCTTTTGTGTTTAATTATTTCT